>BPLR01020706.1:0-21984 GCA_021605095.1 Caerostris extrusa
AATACTTTTTTGGCCTATCGATATGCCATATTCTTTTCTAGTCGTATTCACATATAATTGCTATTTAAACTTCCTTTCTGGACCTCAAATTAATCCAGAAACTCGACATGCTATCCGCCAAACTGCTCCAAGCCAAGATTGCCCAATTACATTAAAGTATTCTGGTCATTATTTCCTACTATCGATTTGTTAAGTTTAAGTGCTGAGTTAGAATGAAGCATTATAAATGTTTTTTTTTTACGAAAAGATAAAAATAAGTGTTATGTTAGAATTTTAATAGAATTATCATTCGAAAACTTTGTTAAACTACTGATATATTTTCACGAAATAATACTTTTGGGACTATTTTGGAGACTATAATTGGCACTAGCAATTTCATTCTATTCTCGTTTTTCTATTTAAAAGGACTTTAGAACTACCGCGTCTTAAAAAAAAGCGTAATTAATTTTAGCGTCCAGTTCTATTTTTCAGCGCATACATAGCAACGCGTTTAGACACGCAAGCATATTCTCTTGTGAATACAAATTTTATGAAATTGCGAACAAGAATAATTGATTTTTACTTGTGCATTCATAATGTAATACAGCGTGTAAAAATATATAGATTATTACTTTTTCAGTCAATTAATTTGCTGTTATGTTACTATATGATGTTAAAACTTATATCAGGAAGTGTTTATCAGCTTTTGGAAAAGAAATATTTCAAAGGCATCTATTATTAATTCTGATTATAGATTAAGAAAAGTAATTTAGATGGAAATTACAATATTTACTCAAAGAAAATGAAAATTTATTATAAATTATAATGTCTACTGAGAAGGAAATTAAAATATTTTTTTATAAGTTATCATTTTTTATTTAAAAGAAAATTAAAATATTTATTATAATTTATAATATTTATTTAAAGAAAATTATAATATTTATTATAATTTATAATAAATATTGGAGGACTTTAGATACACATAACTCTTTTTATAGTTATATTTCATAGCAAAAAAAAAAAAAAAAAAAATGTGCATGATTTTTCGCAAAGAAAATGAATTCAAATTTGTTTACTTATTTATTTTAAAAAGTGAATATTTGATGAAATTTTAATTTAATACGGATTAAAAATCTTGTATTATATTTATATTGAAATCACCCGCTATATTTGAAATGCACATGTTGATTCAGATCATAAATTTAAATAAAAACAATTAGATGGAAATTATAATGCTTATTCAAGGAAATTATAATATTTATTGAAGAAAATTAAAATATTTATTCAAGGGAAATAAAAAATATTATAAATTATAATATTAAAATATTTATTAAAGGAAATTAAAATATTTATTATAAATTATAATATTTATTAAAGGAAATTAAAATATTTATTATATTAAGTGAAGGACTTTAGATACACAACACTTTTTACAGTTTTTTTCAAATACATTTCATAGCAAAAAAAAAAAAAAAAAAAAAGTTTTTTTTTCGCAAAAAAAACCAATTTATATTTATTTACATATTTAAAAGTGAATAGTTGGTGAAATTATAATTTAATACGGTTTAAATATCTGGTAATATATTTATATTGAAATCACACCGTTATACTTGGAATGCAAGTGTTGATTCTGATCAAATTGATTGATTAAGAAAAATAGGATGATCATTATAATATTTATTCAAAGAAATTAATTTATTTTATAAATTATAATATTTAGAAATATGCGTAATTAATTTTTCAGTTTTTCAAATAAATTATATAGCAAAAAAAAAATGTTACATGATTTTTAGAAAAAAAAAAAAATATTTATTTTAAAGTTAAGATTTGGTGAGCATTGATTTAATACAGATTAAATATCTTGTAATATATTTTATTGAAATCACACCAATATATCGAATGTACATCACGATTCTTATCATAAATTAAGAAAAACTAATTAGATGGAAATTACAATAATTCAAGAAAACTAAAATATTTATTATAAATTATAATAATTACACAATATACTACGCATAAATCATTTTACAATTTTTTTCTAATAAATTTCATGTCAAAAAAATATGCATGACTTTTCGCAAAAGTAAACTAATTTATATTTATTTACTTATTTATTTTAAAAGTGAATATTTGGGGAAATTCTAATTTAATACGGATTAAATATCTGTTAATATATTTATGTTGAAATCACACCGCTATATTTGGAATGCACATGTTGATTCTGATCGCAAATTAAGAAAATTTATTAGATCGACATTATAATATTTATTCAAGGAAATTAAAATATTTATTATAAATTTTGATACATTTATGAAATACGCATAATTCTTTTACAGTTTTTTACAAATAAATTTCATAGCGAAAAATGTGCATGATTTTTTCTCAAATTAAAAAACAAATTACATTTATTTATGAATTATTCGAATATTGAAATATTTATATATTGTACGAACGTAAAAATATTCTTTTTTAACGCTATAATTCAATTACTGCAATTTATAACTACTTCATTATAATCAAATTCATAGTTATATTAGCAAGTTTAATTGAAGATTTTTATTTTTTGTAGATGCATTGCATTAAAATATTTCGCATTAATTAAAGTTCTACTTATTTTTTACAGGACTCAATGTAAACAAATAGAAAAGGGCAAGCACATTTAATATTTATAAAGTCCTTTTCCCAAAAAAAATATAAAGTGCCTTGAAGAAACCGAGTGCGTCATTTCCTATGCTGGCGATATTGCCCATTGACCCATAAAGCGAGCAAGAGTTTTACAACTTATTCAGCAAATCCCTGGATATAAATGCTCAGTATACTCTCAAGGAGAGAAACAGAGCCCTTTTACCCCTACAAGTTCGATATTCAAAGCTGAGATCACTCACAGGGCGCTGGGTGCGGCAAATTGCTCCACCCCTTAGCATCCCTCTCGACAAATCCCTCAGCACGACGTTTCTCTATTGCATCACTGAAGTGAAACCCAACAGAAGTGGTCAACAGTGCTCCCTGTCTAGCTTGTGTCGTGTTGCGTGATATATACTATAGAACTGAATTTGAGTTAATTTAAATAAAAGTGCGGAACATGTTTTCGCTGTCCGTCTGCGACCAGGTGCGGTTTAAGACGAGGAAAGGAACTGTGTTTACATCTCTGCCTGTTTATGTGGAGTTTGGTAAAATCACAAAAAGGCGATAAACTGCAAATATATGTGAATAGTAGTGACTGGCATAAGATCAACGCTGGAGACTGGGGAGACAAAACAGGTAGAATTTAAAATTATCATCTAAAATTATCTCTTAAATTATTATCATTCATTTGCTATTATCTAGGTGCTATCGTAAGAAAAGTTGGCCAACTGAAACATTTTAGACATATTTATATCTAACAGACAAATAAAAGAATGGAAGCATAATAAAAAAAAAAATATCATTAACATTTCCTAAGAATAAAACGTAGTACATACATTTAATGCTGTTTATAATATTTTAATGTCTTTATAACTAATATGGATATACATTTAATACTGCTTTACAATTTAAAGCATTTTTATCATATAGTTAGAATACATAATATTAAACTTAACATTATAAATTCTTAAAGAGAAGAAATATATTAAGCATAGTTATTTTCAAAAATAAAAAAATACTTTTTGGGAGTATTTCTAATTTTTTTTTTTTTTTTTAATTTTTACCAATTTTTAAATATATTTCTTATCAAAGTTCTTAAAAAAATATGTACAAAAAAACATTCTGAACAATTGTTTTCATTCTGTAATTCATATGTAATGCATATTGGGTCATAAGCTATTAGTAAATGAGAAATTAAATATGTCCTATCCATAAAAATACAAAAATAGCTTTTTTTTTCTTTCGGTATAGTGGAAAGAATGTATTTATTCCACCCATTCCTTTTAGATAGTAAGGGGGTTATATAATCCAGAATACAAGGATTAGGTGTGGGGTAAAGTAAAATACAAAGAATATGAATGTTTGCGTTGTACTGACTGTTTTTTCATCACTAGAATTCAATTTCCTATTCAACATAAAATTGTCCAATAAAATAAAGCACAGTAACTAGAAGATATTCCAATTCCATTAGTAGTATTTCAGTTCCAGTTAACTAGAAGACATCCCGATTCCAGTAACTAGATATTCAATTTTACTGCCCGTCATAAAATTTGAACTAGTTATCGGATACATTTTGGTTATATAGTGAATTTTTATTTGGAAAGCATAGCCTTGAGCAAATTACACAAAAGCTATTTTGCACATTTTGCATCGAATATTGTGAATGTAGTTATGTTTATTTTGGTATAAAGGATACGTGAAATTGTTTGGAAAATTTAATAATTGATTTAAATTGTGCATGTCCTATGTATTTATATTTCTATTAACAGTTTAAAATTAATGGAATAATTCAGGTTATCAAATATACTAAATGAATATATGCAAAAAAAAAAAAATATATAATCTAACATAAATTGGGTTTGACAGTTTATAAGTTTTACATTTTGTCTTAATTGTGCCTGAAAAAAAATATGATCATTTATCCAATTTTATGTATATAAAATCATTGTTCATCATAAAAAAAAAGAAAAAAAATTAAAATAATAAAATTTAACTTATAAAAGTAAAAAAAAAATAATTTATTTTAAGTTTTCCAAGATTTTTAATTAGGAAAGTTTTCAAAGATATGTAAATAATTTGCGAAATTGTAAAAACGTTAATACGTGATTATTTTTAATTATCTATTTATTTTGTAATATTAATAGTATGCTCATAATAGCAGTTGATTCTTGATGTAATTTTTTATGTAAAAAAAGGGTACAATAAAGAAAAGAAATTTAATCTTTTTTAATAATCTAATATGTTATTAAATATATTAAACTCTAAAATAAACCTCAGTAATAACAGCATACGTAATTTGATTTAAAATTAGAAAAAGTCCGTCGCGTACTTACATTAAGAATGAAAATTATTTGGAAAAGTAACTGAATATTAAATAAATTTTAGAACAATTAGGTGCAAATGATTTTAAAAAATAAAAATATATTTTTGATATTAAAAATAGCCGTTATTTTTTTTTTTTTTTTCAACAATCGTATAGTAAAAAATCTTTACTTTTGTTTTATTATTTCTTAATTTCGTTAATATTAATTTCATGTTAACATACTATGAACTGAAAAATAAAACATTGTAAAAAATTAATTAAACAATTTCGCACCTTAAAATGGCATTAATACATACGAGGAAATAAGTTAAAATTATAAAATTATTTATTTTTTGTAGTAAAAATAAATTATTTAATAATTTTTTAAAATTATTAAATGATTATATTTTAATTGGTACAAATATAATTATTAAATTAATTTATTAATTCTTTTATATTCATTCAATCATTTTTTTAAATTATTAAATAATTTATTGTTAGAACAATAGTAAACAATTTTGTAATTTTTAAAGTTATTAAATTGGATCTAATTTTAAAACATAATGAAATTAACTATTTAATGATATTATTTAAATATTAAAATTTGATGATATTTAATACTTAATGATTTAATTAATTTTATATCATTAAATATTATTAAAATTATATACTTAATTTCATAATATATTAAAATTAGATCAATTTAATAAAAGCAGAAGCAATCATAACTATTTGTTACAACACTTCCTTTTGAATTTGTAATTAAATAATAGAGATTTATTTACACATTATATGTGTTAAATATATCTTTTTTTTTTAGTAAAGGGTTTTTTTTAAATTAGGGTACGAAATATTTGGATGTGCAACCTAACAAAAAAAACTATACTACTGTGTCCAAAAAGTAAGACCAATTTAAAATTTCCGGGCGTTATGGAATTTCAATTTTTTTTAAGGTTACTGGCACTGTCCTTGACATCTGTGTGAAATTTCATGACAATATATTCATTATTGTTTGAGTTATGCTTGCCTGAGACACTAAAACTGATTCCGGCGATATTTGAAATGTCTGAATGAATTGAGCAAGGAACTTGCATTCAATTTTGTTTTCGGAAACGTATACAACGTATGAAGAGATTCAACATGAATTGGCGCGCGCTTTGAAGACAATCCCTGCCGATGACTTTTTAGCATGCATTGAAAATTGGAAAAAAAAGTTGGCATGAGTGCATTGAGTCCGAAGGGGATTACTTTGCAGGTGATAAAATAAATTTGGAAAAATAAATGAAGAGTTTTTGAAAAAAAAAAAAAAAAAATAATTGGTCTTACTTTTCGGACACAGTAGTAAACTTTTTCTCTATTCGCATTTATTTTGTTCTGAAAATAATGTATGCTTCATAGCAATTTCCGATATCTTTCAGTACATCTAATAAAAGTTGTCATTCTAAATCCAATACGAGTTCTTTCCAAATATTTGTCGTAAACATCAATAGCGCTAAAGACTTGCTTATTTTCAGAGAATCAACATATAAAAAATAATCAATTAATCAATGACTATCGAAGTAAAAGCAAGAGCCCTTTAATGTTTTCGTTGCACACAGTAAGCATCTTTCAACAGAGTGTTTTTATCAGGTTTGAGCTAATTGAATCGAAATCCGATCCATTATGGTTGACCCGAAACTATTTTTAATTTCCTTCTTAACGATTTGTTCTGACACGTATTTTCTATTTAATCACTGAAGAACGTTGTTCCCTTTTTTTTTTCTTTCCGTAATCAATGGTTGATGAATATTTTTCCTTTTCTTACATTGATTAGGTCTCAGAAATTAGAAAATCAGTTTGTTTACATAACAATATTGTGAGCACCGATTTAAAAAAAAAATAGTCTTTTGATAAATTATAATGTAAATTAAGGTATATATATTACTGTGCCCCAAAAGTAAGACCAATTATTTTTTTTTTTTCAAAAACTCTTTTTATTTATTCTTCCAAATTTATTTTCGCCTTCAAAGTAATCCCCACTGGACACAATGCACTCATGCTAACGTATTTTTCAATCCTCAATGCATACTAAGAAGTTATCGGCAGGAATGGCAAGTGACGATTCACGTTGAATCTCTTCAATCGACTCAAAACCGTGTCCTTGGAGTAGTCTGTTGAAATTGGGAATGGCCAGAAGTCGCACGGTGAATACGGGGGTTGTGGAACGATATGAGTTTCCTTTTTGCGAAAAAGGTACGAAAAATCAATGCAGTGTGAGCTGGCGCATTCAGTATTTTCGGTACCCATCGAGATTTGACGCGTTTGAGGCCCAAAATTAAATTGACCGATCCTTTTGAATTTCCAAGATCTTCAGCAAGGTCTCTAATTGTAAATCGACGGTTTGCAAGCACCAAATCTTTAATTTTTGATAGTGAGCTTCTGCGGTTGAGGTTGATGGCCGACCAGATCTTCAACGCTACCATATCTTCTCTGCCTTCTTGAACTGTTTATACCACATCTAAACATTTCTTTCCGATATTGAAAGCTTACCGAATGCCTTCTGCAGCATTCTATACGTTTCTTCAAAGAAAATTCGACGCAATTTCTCTGCTTAATTAATTCAGACATTTCAAAAATCGCCGGAATCAATTTTAGATTATCACAAAGCCAGGCGTAACTCAAACACTAATGAATATTTTGACGTCAAATTTCACACAGACTTCACACAAAATAGCCAATTTGACAAATGATAATGTAAAAAAAATGGTTTCATATAGCCATGTTGAAAAATTCGTCATTATATCGAAAATATACATTTAGATATAAATTAAGAAAAAAAAGTTATGAAAACTTTTACACACAAATTCTTATTACAACGAAGTTTGAAAGGAACAAAAAAAAAATTCCATTTCAATATTACAAATAAGTTGTATTTAATATTTAATTAAAATGTAAATTAATATAATTAATATGATTAATATTAAATATATTAATTTATAATTTTTAATATTAATTACGTTCAATTAAATATTTATAAATAATTAACTAGAGTCGTGCAAATAAAAGCAGGTGCTTTTTTTAAATAATGCAGTTTTAAAATGCTTAATTTTATTTTTACTTAGAATTATTTTTAAAATTATATTTTTATTTAATAAAGAAAATAAATATAATGATGATATATTCGGTTTAGTACCAAATAAAAAATAAAAATCACTAGAAAAATTAATTTATCTCACAGTTTTGTAGTTTTTGTAGTGCAGACATTTAAATTATTTTTTAGTATTCTTTAGTTTCGTAATATTAACAATATGCTGATATAGGATTTTTGAAGGGTTTTTTTTAAATGTATTTTTAATAAAAATACGGTTTTAATTTAATTAAAAATAACTCCGCAGATTAAAAAGTCTTATTATTATTTATTAATTTTTTGTTTTGTGGATTTTGTCTTCGTATCAAGTAAATAAATAAAATATAAAAAAAAAAAAAAAAAAACTGAACGTCCAAGTATTATAGTTTTTGGGTTTTAAATAAAAATAAAAATAAAAAAATCACAAGATAAAAGGCTTATTAATTTTTTATTTTTTTTATTTTGTGGATTTTGTCTGCAAACCAAATAAAAAAAAAATATGGTGACATAAACTGAACGTCTAAATATTATAGTTTTTGGATTTTATAAAATATAAATAAATACACACGCTCGTGACAAACAGATATAAAGCATATATAACAAAAAGGTTTGGATATATTTCTTTATATAAAAAAAAAAGAAAAATTTTCTATGCCTTAAAAAAATTCTTAAACTTTAAGAAATATAGACATAACATTGAAAAAATTTTCTGTATCAATTATTTTTTATCTCGTGCATAGCCAAAATTTACGACTGATTATTTCTATATTTTATTGTTCTATAGGATGGTCCTAATAATTTTATAGTACCAAAAATGAATTACGAATATAAAAAATGGCGTCGTAGCTATTTACTATTCATATTCTCATTGTGATTCATCATTTTATGTACAAAAAGCATTTACGAAAACAGGAACGTTTCGGTTTTGATACTTTGCTCTCGCTTGCTTCTATTGTTTTTATTTTAGTGAAATAGCTTTCACTTAGTGTTTTATCGTAGTTATGAAATTTCTAAACAAAAATTATTTTTCGCAGCCGTTAATAATTTCTAGTTTATAAATATAATCATAACCCTACAAAAAAATATAGAACAAAAATATAGTGGATGAAAAAGTAAAACTTGTAACGGATGTTATGGTTTTGTTCAAGAAGATCTGGAGGAATTATTTAGCGTAATAATTTCAGAGGAAAAAGATTGCTACTTGAGACAGTTTTTCGCACACATAAAGCTCTAGGGGGAAATATATAAATTAGAAAATTATTGCATTCGTTTGCAATTAATTATTCTTTTTTTTTTCCTTTAAAATTTACAAATTATTCCACATTCATATTGATAGTATATTGATTGTTTTGGCAAGAATACATATTCATTAATGGAAGTTTTTATATTTAAGAAAAAAAAGACCTGGAAACAAACTATACGTAGCGTATTCAATTTTAAAGGAGAGCTTCAGTTGGAAAGTTTGCAAATGAAAACCTAAATCTAATGTGACTTTATTGTAAATAAAGACGATTGAAATAAATATATGTTTGTTAAAAGGAAGATAAGAATCACATTATGCCCTCCCGCATTTGGTCTATGATTTTGATGATAACTTGATCCGTATGGTAAATCTTGAAAAACTTTTCAGCTACATATGTCAAGAATTTAAAAGCATTTGTGTTGTTGTTCTAATGCAGCTGACAATACAAGGACAGTTAATATTTTTATGCCATAAGCAAGGGCTGCACCGGTGGTACTCATTTAGCACTACCTAGAGGACACGTGTAGCTTGAAGATATGCTACAGACGCGGAGTAATACTACCCCCACAACGCTCTACGATTTTATTAGACCGGGACCCTAAGATATAAAAGTGGATTCGAACCACTACAAATATTTATGGCTCCGCCGGGACTCAAATTTTGTGGTACACAGCTCAGGGCGTTAGCACTCTCTGGTCGTCAGGCCCTTAAAAAGGCCTTTTAACTAATGAATTAAAAAGCCATTTGTACAAAGCATTTAAAATTTTTCCTTATAAATAAGAAAATTATTTAAGAAAATCTTTAATAAATAATGAATGAAATGATAAATGCAAAAGTTAAATGAAAGCTTTCAATTAAATTTTGAAAGGTTTACATATTATATCCCTAATAGTTAAATAAACTTTTTATTATATACTCTTAAACGGCTGAATACAATTATCTTAGTTCTCAACACATATTTTTTGGTAGTTCTAATTTAAGTGCATATAATAATCATCAAAGTGGTTTTCTGGCATTTAATATTTAATACCTACCATCCGCAACACGAAAAATTACTTTCTTACTTTGGGATGTATTTCAAACTAAACGACCATAAATATTCATCCCGCTTGCCTTGCTGCGAAAAGAGTCCATCCTTCATGTTTTATCTCAAACATCGTTAAATTTCGGTAAGCATTTAACTGCACGGTTGCGTTTAATTGTTGCATAATAGGATGTGATGAGGTGCATGAAAAGTTTATGTATGAATATAAAAGCTACATGGCAATTGATGCATTTTTGCTTGGTCCTGAGAGGTTCTGCACTGGTGTTATGAGATGATGAATGACCTGTATGATGACAGATGACTTCCTTTAATGAGCGATGGTGGACAAAGGGACATGCATCTTCATCCCATGCAGGATGTTTGACCTATATTTAGAGAATGCTTAATATTCTTTTCTCTTCTTGTATATATATTTCATTAATTGAATGGAGAAATAATTAAATAAACTTTGGTATTTTTAGAATTTGAATAAGCTTATACGTAAAATCATTCATTTGTCCCTTATAATTAATTTTATACGAATATTTCACGAGGTTTTACTTTATATGAGCTGTACTTGAATATTTTACCATTCTTTTTTCCATCAAATCTAAAGTATTTGTAATTCCTTGTTAAGTTTTCGAGGAAAAGAAATAAGATTCTTATTGACCAATATAGATCGATTGGTCAATTAGAAATTTAAACGTCGTGGGTTTACGCATTCATTTCACATGTCAAATGTAGTGCATTGATTATGTTTTTCATTTGTATATCATTTTATAACTATAGCAATTTGTTTTTAAATTGATAAATATCTTATATTTTGATTCCAGTTATAGGGAACTAATTCTTCAAAAAATATTCTTCAGAATCTTCATCCTATGTAGAATGTTTGACCTATATTTAGAAAATACTTAATAATCTTTTCTTTTCGCGTAAACGTATTTCAGTAATTGAAAGGAAATATAATTTAATAAACTTTTTGTCATTTTAGTATTTGAATGAGTTGAAATATTTGATCATCTTCTTTCAATCAAATCTAAAGTCTCTGTAATTGCTTGTTAGGTTTTTAAGAAAAGAGAAATAAGATTATTACTTTAAAGCGTCGTGGATTTATGCATTTATTTCACAATGTTAAATGTATTGCATTTTCGTTTGTATATCAATTTATAACTATAACAATTTGTTTTTTAAATTTATAAATATCTTATATTTTGATTCAGTTATACTGAACTAATTCTTCAAAATCTTCATCCTATGGCAGAATATTTTACCTATATTTAGAAAATGTTTAATATTCTTTTCTTTCACGTAGACGCATTTGAATAACTGAATGGAGAAATAATGAAATAAACTTTGGTATTTTTTAGTATTTGAATAAGATTGTACTTAAAATCATTCATTTGTACATTATAATTAATTTTATACGATTATATAAAAATCTTTCCTTTATATAAGATGTACTTGAATATCTTACCATCTCTTTTCCATCAATTCTACAGTATTTGTAATTACTTGTTTCTAGAAAAGATAGATAAGGTTAATTTAATGTCGTTGGTTTATGCACTCATTGCACTATGTTAAATTTATTGAATTGATTATATTTTCTTTGTATATCATTTTTATAATGATACCAATTTGTTTTTAATTTGTTAAACCTCTTATTTAGATTCCAGTTATTTGAATTTTTATTCAAGTTGAGTGAATTTTATTTCTAAGATGCTTCACAAAATATTTATGTAACAATCTAGAATAAAGATAACGATCTTTATTTAACAGAATATTATTGTTTTATTGAAATATTAAAAAGTTATTTCGATAAAAGTTTTGTTTATTACTCCTATTAATTCAAAAGAGTTTTTCCCAATTCTTATACTTATTCACACTGGTCCATAAATTGGTAAATGTATTCACAATTATAAGATGGATAACACCAATCCAGAAAATTATCGTTCTTCACTAAGAAATAATGTCTTCCTATAAAAAATTTGAAAAGTTATAGCATGTAAAATTGGAAAATCTAGAAAACTTCACTCAAAGAGTTATTCAAATTCATTATTAATAAGAAAATGTTCCATAGAAAGGTTCGTGACTGGGAAAAAAAACCCTTTCTTTTCCATTAACTCTATAGATCGGGGGATATTTAACCATCCCCTTCTGGTTCTTTTCTTTTTAGTATCTCTCAAAAGATATAAACTTTTTTTAAATTCAGAAATTACTCATTTTGTAAAAAAAAAAAAAAAAAAAAAAAAATCTTTTTCATTTTGCTCTTTTCTTGGATCCAAATAATAAATTTAATAATAAAAATATATATCGATGTCAAATAGCAAATTTTTAAATGTTATTATATATAAAATAATTTTTGGCGAATTAAAATTTACGTTGAATTTAAGTTTATTAATTAATTAGATATCGAACGCTTACCTTCGTTTTAATTTCGTTCACCTGATAACTCAGTCTGTAGACCAAGATACTTTTAAGCTCGGGTTGTGGTTTCGAGCCCCACGTCAAAACCACTTTTCTCCCTCCCCTTTCTAACTGGTAGGGGGTCTACATAGCCCTAGGTACGGGAATAGGCTGTGACGACAAAAAAAAAAAGACGTTATTAGATATTATTTTTAAAAACATAGATTTTTTTATTTGTATAAATTATTGAGAGATGGTAAATAGTTAATTTCATATACCTTCATTTATTATGTAACAAAATTAATTTCAACTACAAAATTTAAAATTAAAATATAATTCACGCAAGTATTGTTTATATTTTAGTCGTGGTATAGAATATATTATATGATACCATTTGTGTACATGAGATTATTAAAAAAAGAATTTTGTATTTTATTTCCTTTTTTTGAACAATCAGTTATGAATAAATTATTGATATTTTCTCACGCCAAATTACAAATTTCGTATTAAAAATTTTTTGTTAGAAGTAAAATTCCTTATTTTGAAAATTTGTCAACATTTATAAATTTTATGCATTTATGCCAGTCTACATTTGAAAATAAAAATAAGCCATAAAAATTCTACTAAAATAAATAGGGAACAGATAAAAGGTTTATTTACAAAAAAAAAAATTACTAAAATTATTTTAAATCATAATATAATTTCCATTTTCTGATAAAGTAACATGTAACATTATGTATACATGTATTGTTTATATTTTAGTCGTGGTATAGAATATATTATATGAGTACCATTTTTGTGTACATGAGATTATTAAAAAGAATTTTGTATTTTATTTCCTTTTTGAACAATCAGTTATGAATAAATTATTGATATTTTCTCACGCCAAATTACAAATTTCGTATTAAAAATTTTTTTGTTAGAAGTAAAATTCCTTATTTTGAAAATTTGTCAACATTTATAAATTTTATGCATTTATGCCAGTCTACATTTGAAAATAAAAAATAAGCCATAAAAATTCTACTAAAAATAAATAGGAAAACAGATAAAAGGTTTATTTACAAAAAAAAAAAATTACTAAAAATTATTTTAAATCATAATATAATTTCCATTTTCTGATAAAGTAACATGTAACAGCAGTAAAATAAGAAAGATATTGTCTCTGTTAGAAACACAGGAGATTTGAATAAACCACATTAAAACACTGTGTAGTTATAAATTATATAAATAAAAATGATCTTGATAACCTTTCTTTATTCATGCAAAGACATTCAAAAAAAGCAAATTTAATCTATTCATGTCGCATATGTGAGTATTTTTCAGTCAAAACACAGACATTCAGAACAGACATGTTTCACAGACATTCAGAAATTGCAAGGAAGTCTTTAAATGGATTCACAAACACAGACATTTTTTTTAAATTTTATTTGTGCTAAATAAATTTTAAAAAATTTGTTTCTCTTGTTATTAAATTTTCGTTACAAAACATTATTAATATCCTAAACGTGCTCTAGCAGGGGTTAGAGTTTAAAAGGTTAAAGTTTCCAATTTGCGTTTGAAAATAAGAAATAAAACCATATATATATTCTTCTAAGAATTAAAAATTATAATAAAGAAGAAGTTTAAAAGTTATTTATTTATAAAAAGTAATAATATTACTTTAAATATAGTGTGCGTTCACTATTTTGAAGGCTGTTGATGTAGATTGTTTTGTAGTCAGACTTCCAGGTTATTGTTTTCTGGATTATTTCCCTTATGATTAAAATACGATTCAGAAAAATGTTATATTAATGGTTTTGCAACTTACCTATTTCTTAGAGCATAAATTTAATTTAAAATTTTAGACAGTTTAGTCTAAGTTATTAACATCAGTTCGCTTGAAAACATGTGAAATAACTTTTAAAATATCAAAACGGGGTAAAAATTTTTAAAATTATTCATTAAAATTATTATATGATGACAAATTTCGGTATTATTCTTTTATCTCTCTACTTAATATGTTGCGATATACCGAAGTAGTGTTTACCTTACTAAGGCACGTTTGCCAATGTCGTAGCCATTATCAAAAGTAATTGAAATAATTAAATAAGTATTAAGTAGAAAGTATTAATTTGCTAATTTAATATATCTTAAATAATTGATATAGGAAATTTGTGTTACAATGGAAAAAAACGGAATGCATACATTTATTGCTTCTTATTTATAAATGCAATTTTCCTTTTTTTTTAACAAACAAACTTGAATAATCTTAGAATAATTAATACTAAAACGATAACATTAATACAAAAAAATATGTTATCATACATAGAAAAATAAATTAATTTTAATAAAACAAATCAGATTATTTATATATAAACTCAGAATAATGTTATATTAATGGTTTTATAACATGTTTCTTAGAGAATAAATTGAATTTAAAATTTTAGAAACTTCAGCCTAAGTTACTACCATTAATGTTTTCTTGAAAACATAAGTAAAATCAATTTTAAATATCAAAAGGGGGTTGAAAATTGCTTAGAAAATTATTCTTCCTAAAATATTCATTTTTGAATACATAATAATTAAATACTTTATTTACGTTTTTGATTTTATTTCTGCATTTTATAATTTTTATTTATCTTCAATAATTGATGTACGAAAGTTGTGTTTAAGTCCAGCAAAGTTAAAAAAAAAAAGGAAATGCATATATTTATTGTTTTTTATTAATAAATGCAATTGTCCTTTTCTAAACAAACAAACTTGAATAATTAATAGTAAAACAATTAAAATTAATGCAAAGTATGTTATCATACGAATCAAATTGATTTAATTTTAATAAAAATTCAGATGTCTATAAATACACTCAGAAAAATTTTATATTATTATTTTTATAACATATTTCTTAAAGTATATAGTATTTAATTTACAATTTTATAATGTTCTTGCTAATTTACTAACATTAATGCTTTCTTGGAAACACAAGTAAAATCAATTTTTAAACATCAAAACGCAGTGAATATTGTTTAGAAAATAATTTCTTTTATAATACTCCTTTTTGGAATACGAGTCGTGTTCGTTACAAATCTTCTATTCCCATTTTCCGTTTCTCTAATCTTAAACAAACTTGAAAACATTTCTCAAACTCCAATACTCCTCGGCTAAATTGAGGAAAATCTTCAGAGACAGTTTTTACTTTGTAGTTTTACGGAATACCTTTTTTTTTTTTTTTTTTTACTCTCTTGTCGCCTACGTCTTATGGTTCTCAGTAACAAAGAAGTCCAGGCTTTCGTGTGTAGTAGGCAATTGGAGTAACGATCAAAAGTATTGTAAGCCACTTGTCTTGTCTTTTTTTTGGGCACAATAAAAATCCCAAAGCTTTTTTTTTTTCTACTTCTGTTTGGCATTTAAGTTAAGTTTAAGACACTGTAGGATTTTCCAAAGAATTCTGGTTTCTTAGCAATTAAGAATGTTTATTCTTCTGAAATATCGATTTTCATTTATTATTCATCTGAAATCAGATTTCTGATGAGTAAGCTACAAAGTTTTATGCAAAATTATTGAGTTAAAGGGATATAATGTAAGAAAATATTTCGAAACCTCATTAAAAATAAAGTTATTTTAACACCATTACTGCTGTTTATTTCTGTTGTTCAATTAAAATAATTGTTTAATTAAAAATTGCAAAATAAAATAGACACATCTTTTTATGTGGTTGACGTGTTACTTTAAACTTATATGTAGGTAGTATGTGAAATTTTACTTTATTTTCAATGCCAGTACCTTAAACAAAAATTTGCCTAAAGCACTAGTTTGCTAATAACTTCCTTTTAAAAAATTAACAGAAGCAAAAATTTTACAAATTTTAAAAAACTTCTTGATTTTTTTTTTTTTAAAATAGGCTTTTTTATTGGTAGTGTAAAAATGGATAAACATCATCTAAGCCTTGTTTGCATTGTCTATTGTCGAAACCTATTGTTTGCATTGTCTATTGTCGACCTAATACAAACATGGGCAAATGGCCAAAAGTTAAAATCCCTTAGTGGAGATTTTGCTTTCAGTTAGTTGACATCTGAAAAGCAGTTCACATTGATTGCCAGGCTGCCTTTTTTAGTTTTCTGGAAACTCTCTTATATAACACTCAAATCTGGTGCTGTTACATTTTCAAGTCCTTTCCTCGTCATCAATTGTTGTTGTTGATTCTTATCCCACTTGGTCTACTACAACATCTAGACCAAGTCCAAGAACCCGTGTGTTCCCATGGAAGTAAGGGAAGCTTCTACTGTGATGAGGCATCCTTAGGTAGAAGTCTGACTTGGCTCCATGTGGGTAGTGCCTTCTCTGGAAGGACTTTTAAAGGGGAGTACCCTGCATTTGCTTGGTAAGCTGTTTGTAACTTAAGTGGAACACAAGGTCTACCGATGTTCAACAGCACAAAATATGGCGTTTGTGATGTCCATCATCTTGCCTCGCTAGTCGGACTACTTGATGGGAGTTTCGGGTTTTCTCCCATACGATAAGCAATTACGGATTGTTCCCCATACAAAGTCCTCTCGGAAGGCACTGCCTTCCTTCTTCAGCAACTCGGATCCAAGTCAGACTTCTACCTGCAGGTGTTCCATTACAACTGAAAGCCCCTCCCCCTCTTCCTTTCTTCCATGAGAACGCACATGAGGTCATGGACTTGGTCTAGATGTTGTTGTCGACTAAGTGGAATAAGAAACATAGGAAGTTCAGAGTACTTTAAGAATACTTTCCTTATATTCGTACGCTATACTGGAGCGAAAAACAAAAATCTCTCAACCACCTGTGATCCTAGGGATTTCCTGAAACATTCTCCAAAGACTTTAGTCATTATTTAAAAATGTGAATGTAAAGCCCATTATCACGCACTAATTAGTAGAATTAGAATGCGTGCGTTCTCCAAAATGTAGAATATTATTATGTGTGAAGGAAATGTTTACAGTGATACATTCAAAATAAGAACAAAACAATTGTACTTGTAAGATGAAATTAGCATTAGGATTTTTTTACATTTTATTTAAGACGAAATATGCACAAAATTAATTAAGCACGAAGACTTAATGTTATCAAAATATTATGTATGCTAAAAAAAAGAAATGCATCTATGCTTCTGTTAAATGTTTTAAATTCTGTGCTATAAAATTAAAATTCGTTATTCCGATCAACAATATTGTTTTGCTGTACAATAAAACATTTCTTCTGTGTAAATGCTCCTTTCTTTGACATTCTTTTTTTTTTTCTTTCGGTAGACTTGCTATTGTGGCGGCGAAATAACAAGAAAATTCTTTTGAGAATTCGAGTCAGTAATAAAGTTTCCAAACCATTTGAAAAGAATATAACTTGGATTTATTTTACTTCTTTAAAGAAGCATTCCCGTCGTTCGAAAAGCTAAACGCAGAAAATGAAAGAAATTCCCGATGGTTTCTGATTAATTTTCTTTTTCCCGACTTAGCACGCAAAAAACGACTCAATACCCAATTTCAGGGTGAGAGAAGAGGGATAAATTAAGTTATCTTGAATGCCTTTTACTTCACTTAGGGCTTTTTTCCTCCCTTTCTTTTTAACGCGAATTTATATTGAAATCTCACCTTGTAGTAGAATAGATAAATGTTTGTAAGTAAGAGGACTTTCAGTCTAAAATTATTTTTATAAGAGCTGATGTAATATATATCAAGATAGATCTATTATTCATTATCTATAAATCTATAAGCCAGAAATTCGTCCTGTTAGAGATTGATGAAAAAGCAATGAGTAAATATCTAGATATGGCATTTAACTCATTGTAATACATACATATTTTTCAACCAATTAGTTCAGCTAATAATTTAAAAAATATAAATATTTTTAAAAATTCGTATTGTATTTTGTAAAATTGTATAATTATTTCTATAAATGTTTTTTTAAAAATAATATTAATACTTTCATAAACATATTAAAAATATTAAAATTTTAATTAATTTTTTTAAATATTAATATTTTTATTTTATAATTAGATATTAATATTTTAATTTTTATGTTAATAATTTATTTATTTTTATCAATAATTTAATTTATACTTATTTATATTAATATTTAATTGAATATTTAAAAAAAATAATCTAAATTAATATAAATATTTTAAATATTAATTTTTTTCAATTTTAATGTTTTCAATAATACTTTTTTTTTTTTTTAAATATTGATATTTTAATTAATTTTCTTAAACATTATTTTAATGAAAAAAATTATTTTACAAAATATTAATTGGAAAGCCCGGTATTCCGAGCTTTTGGAGTTAGTAATATTCTAGCGATACTCTGATAAGAGAAGTGGAAAAGATAGTTTTCATTTGTATTCCAGAATAAGATCCGTAAATACACTCAAGAGCTAAAACATTATGACCACCCGTCAATAACGAGTTGGCCCACCTTTGTGGCGCGCAACACAGCTTCAACCCGCTTTGGCATGGTTAATACCACCACTTAATACGAGTTAAATACCACTTCCACCTGATCGTGCCTTCCATGTCTTCCAGGCGAGTTCATTGCAAAATGTAGGGGTGGTCATAATGTTTTGGCTCTTGAGTGTATGTAGGCATGAAATTCCCTTTTGTTAGATTTGGAGTGAGTACAGTGCAAAATATTCCACATACCATTTTTTGAAAATTTTCATTCAAAAATATCGCCAAAATATGTATATGCAGTAGGCCCTAATGTTGATTTCCGAAGAACGTTGCATCACAACGTATCTCGCCGTTTAGTAGCAAATGCTTGATATTTGGAGCAATAACAAATACTATTCAATTTTCCAAACCTATTTGCATGCATCAAATCTATTTGAATTTCATAAAATGGGAATGAATAAATTAACTATTATGTAATAAACAACTATAATTAATTTTAGATTGGCATTAAAAATACTTTTCATGATTAAGAATGGCTTAAATTAGTTGGAAACATATAAAGTAATAATACAAAATGCCGATATTAATTTGGTTGCATTTTTAATTATAACATTGTTTAAATATCTTATTAGAAATTGGAAACGGTCTAATGTGATGGGAGAGAACTACTTCTTAAGTTTTTCTCTGTTTTGTTGAATCTTCATTAATATATTATTTTCATCAAAGAAAAGCACCCGAGTCAGTGATTAGCTGGAGTTTGAGTCAACTCCCTAGTTTCATTATAAAATAATCCTTAGTAATTGAATCTCGATTAATGTAATAATTGAAGTTTTACTTAGCCTGATAGCTTCGTAGTTAAGCTAGGTAATTGAAGGATTCGCTATTGATCCTCTTTCCTCACGCCATCTTAGAAGAGTATTGATGCACTCCGAGCAATATCATTACTCCTTACACGTGATATGGGCATCCATCATTTGGCTATAAAAATGCCTAAAAAGTGGAATCACCAATTATTAGAGGAATATGGTATATTTATTGTATGGTATTTTAAGTATAAACTTCATGAATTAATCTTTATATTCAGTTTAAAAATGATGCAGATACATTATTTTCACACGATATATACTAAAGGTAACTGTGCCCAAAAAGTAAGACCAATTATTATTTTTTTAAAAAAACCTTTATTTATTCTTCAAAATTTATTTTATCACCTTCAAAGTAATAATTCATTTCAATTTATCAAGTTAAAAATTTTTTACTTATCTCATCACCTTTTATCTCATTTGAATATGAAATGTATTTAATCGTAATCGCCATTTTCCATTTTAAAAGCAGTAAATTGTGCTGTATATTACTGTGCCCAAAAAATAAGATCATTTTTTTTTTTATCAAAAACTTTTTATTTATTCTTCCAAATTTATTTTTATCGTCGTGAAAGTAATCCCTCCTCACTTATGCTAACGTTTTCCAATCCTCAATGCATGCTGGGAAAGTCATCGGCACGGATACCACGCGGCGAATCACGTTGGATCTCTTCAGTAGACTTAAAACGTTGTCCCCAGAGTGGTCTTTTGAGTTTAGGGAATAGCACAGAAATAGGTAACAGTGGTGGTTGTGGAGCGATATAAGTTTCATTGACGGCGAAACAGTCAGGAAAGAATCAATGCAGTGAGCTGGCGCATTCAATTTCGGTACCAGCCAGGTTTTTACGCGTTTGAGGCTCAAAATGAGATTGACCGATCGCCCACGAAATTCAATATCATCCAGTAAGGTCTCTAATTGTAAATCGACTGTTTGCAAGCACCGTCCTTAATTTTTTGGACTTGAGCTTCGT
Organism: Caerostris extrusa; assembly: GCA_021605095.1. Classification (NCBI taxonomy): domain Eukaryota; kingdom Metazoa; phylum Arthropoda; class Arachnida; order Araneae; family Araneidae; genus Caerostris; species Caerostris extrusa. The sequence goes on from BPLR01020706.1 coordinate 20,902, forward strand.
AGGTTGAGGTTGATGGTCGGCCAAAAGAGCTCTTCGTCTTCAATGCGGTTTTGTCACCAGAATCAATTTTAAGTAAGATTTGTTAGTTATTAAGGTTTGGTGAATGTTGGAATCAACTAAGATGCTTTTAGAAAGAAATTGAAAAGAAAGTGGTAAAATATAACGATTGAATGTGTTATTATGAATATGAGAAAGAAGCTTTATTCATCTTTATTTTCAAGCTTCATGTTTATTTTTTTCTTTCTTGAATGGGAATATGTAACTGTGAGTGGTTCACATCTATTTTTCAAGTCTCTATATATTTGTATATAAAGATTAATTTCAATTTGTCATCTTTCTAAAACTATTTTCTTTCGCGCTAAAAATAACTGATGAATTAATTTATAAAATTTACGCGTTTAAAAATATATGCATTCTATTTGCATATACATAGCATTTCGTAATTAAAAATTTTCGGATTGGGTAGTAGCTTATTTTTAAATAAATATATATGTGGCTTTTTAATCAAGTACAAATAGCTCTTGATCTCGCTGCGATAAAAGCGTTAATGAACTTTTATTGAAAAAACGTGGGAAAGCAATTTAATGGCGAAGAAGGTTTTCGAAGTGATAACGTTTTGAAGGTGACGCCAATAGAAGTAACGTCACCGGCGACTACACTCTGCCAATACTACAGTTTTGGGCCTTTTGAGGCTAACAAGAACCTGTTTGGATTCTTCTTGAAAACCAAATCTTTCATACGACTCAAAGATAGCTGGCAACGCATGGATTCATATCTGGTGAATAAGATGTCCATCTGCAGTGCGCAGGATATCTGCTTTGAAAGGTATTGATAAACAATAACTAGAATTCCAACTCTCACTGTGGCAAGACTGTCTAGCACTGCTTTGTGCAATGTGGAGGTGTACCGTCCTGCAAGAACCAATACACATCACTCATAACCAGGATACGAATTTAGCGGAAAAAACAACTGTATCTGTATTACCTCTTGCATTGTCGTAACGTACTATATAAATGCCAATTTTTAACAAGAATTCAATGTTCAGTTGGAATATGGCACATAGGGAGACATTAGCAATGCGTA
>BPLR01020707.1:0-21732 GCA_021605095.1 Caerostris extrusa
GAAAAGCCAGAAAACCCCAACCAAGTAGTCTGACTAACAAGGAAGATGCAAATCATATAAATACGCCCATATATAATATAATTACACAAATTCTACAAATGTGTCTGTCTTACAAGAGAAAACACATAACATTTTAAGTCATCTAATTGTAACAAGCAGACATTCATCATATATAGTAAATTTTATTTCCCTAGATTTTTTGCAAGCAGTGATTACAATAAATAGGTAGAATTAAACATTTGTTCATTAGTGAAGTATTTTATATTTTCCAAAAACGTATATGTAATCATCACTTTCTCAATGCACTAGTAAGTATTTTATATTTTTCCAGGAATATATATTTAATCATCAATTTCTCAATGCACTATTAAAGTATTTTTATATTTTCTAGAACATATATTTAATCATCAATTTCTCAATGCACTATTAAAAGTATTTTTATATATTTTCTAGAACATATATTTAATCATCAATTTCACAGCCAATATGTTCATGTTTTACTGTGACAGCAATTAACCAAACAGTGGCATTTGACTTTAGTATCATGTTTAAAACCTTAAGGTACTTCAATAAAAAGGAAAAAATGCTTGAACTCAAAGCACCCTGAGAGACAAAGTGACGTCTTAAAAAAATAAAAAATAACAAAAAAGTAAAAATCCTGAAAGTGCTAAAAATACCTTTGGGGTTTTTCCTCCACCTTAGTTCAAGACAGTTGAAGCTTCACAGCTCTAATAGCCTAATCCAGCCAATACAGAAGTAACGAAGCAAATAAAAGGGAGAAAGAGTAGAATGTGGGAATAAAAAGCAAGTCCAAGGCGGGAGAAAAAGAAATAGGAAAAGACTAACTGGTAGTGAAGGAGAAAAAGAATTGAAGAAGTTCGAAAAACCGTCAGGAGAAACACTAACAATGTGTCGTTGTAGAAGAAATTCATATGGGTTTTTTAACAACGCTCGGATATTGTTTTTTGTTTCCTTTCCGATTCATCTGGCAGATGTTTTTTTCGCCTTTCAAGGCATTCGTGCTGTCGCGTTAAAAATGATTATTTCTACTTTTTTTTCGTTTTCTGTTCAGTGCTTTTAATTTTCTACGTATGGGTCCTTAGGGAATTATGGGATTCAATTCTAATGTATAAGGTATTATTTCAATGAATTTACAAATTTGGAACAGGTGCTTAACATAAATCATTTGTCAAGATTTATTAAGATTAATTTTAATCAATAAGTAAGATTTTGCAGATTTATTAAGGTTATTAAGCTTTATTTAGAGTCATTAGGATTTTGAATTATTAAATAAGATTTATTAAAAGTATTAAGATTTGTTTTAGATTTATTAAGATTGATTCTAATTAATGATACGAGTTTTAAGATTATTAAGCTTTGTTTAAGAGTCATTAAGATTAATTTTAATTAATAAAAAAGATTTATTAAGATTTGTTATGATTTGCTTAGATTTAGTAAGATTGTTTGTTTTTGTTTAGATTTGTTAAGATTTAAGATTTATTAATATTATTAAGGTTTGTTGAGATTAATTTTAATTAAATCTTGATAAATTTTCAACTTATTAAGATTTATTTTACTAAGCCATACATTTTTAATAGACAGAAACTTGAAATGACTATTTTTGTTAATTAAACATTCATGTCAAGATTTAAATTTTAGAAAACCGATGAAGTAATTAATATTACTTATTAAATTACTTTTAAAGAGCAGAAAATAAATTGGAAAGACTGACTGGTAGTGAAGAAGAAAAGAGGTGAAGTGAGTTCAGAAAAAAAACTAGTCAGAAGAAGCACTAACAATGTGTCGTTGTAGAAAGAAATTCATATGGGTTTTTAACAACGCTCGGATATTTGTTTTTGTTTCCTTTCCGATTCATCTGGCAGATGTTTTTCGCCTTTCGAGGCATTCGTGCTGTCGCGTTAAAAATGATTATTTCTCTCTTTTTCGTTTTTCTGTTCACTGCTTTTAATTCTCTATGTATGGGTCAGGAGGAATTATGGGATGGAATACAAATATGTAAAGATATTATTTAAATGAATTCATGAAATTTGGAATAGGTGCTTAACATGTAGATTGAAAATCATTTTGTTAAGATTTATTAGGATTAATTTAATTAATGGATAAGATGTACTAAGATTATTTAAGATTTATTAAGATTTGATCAGACTTATTAAGATTTGTTCAGATTTATTAAAGATTTGTTCAGATATATTAAGATTATTTTAAGATTTATTAAGATTATTTAAGATTTATTAAAGATTATTTAAGATTTATTAATATTTTTAAGATTCGTTAGATTTATTAGGATTAATTCTAATTACTAAAGATTATTTAGATTTCTAAGATTATTAAGATTCGTTAAGATTTATTAAGCTTATTTAATATTTATTAAGCTCATTTTAATATTTATTAAGCTTATTTAAGATTTATTAATATTTTTAAGATTCATTAAGATTTAATAGGATTAATTCTAATCATTAAATAAGATTTATTATGATTATTTAAGATTTATTAATATTATTTAAGATGTATTGATTATTTGAGATTTATTAAGGTTAATTGTAATAAAATCTTAATAAATTTTAATTTATTAAGATTTTTATTAAATTATTCAATTTATTTACAATTGCAGATATGCCGAAGATTCTGTGTTATCCAGGATGCACCATGAGAGCTGCCATTCGTTCTATTCATACTTTGCAAACATTTATTGAAAGAACAACGATAAAGATTAATGGCGTGTGGTTTCCATGCTTTTTCTACTTTCTGTTTCGAAAACAAAAAGAGTTATTCCTGGATTCTGGATTCATCGTGTTCATCAGTTTCTGGATTCATCATCTTCATCAGTTTCTGAATTCATCTTATTTTGGTTAGTATTTATTAACAAGTTTCGAATCAAACTTCTATAGATCGGGGATCCATTCCACTATTCACAAAGTCGCTCTTGAATCTTGGACAATTAATATAAAATTTCAATATTCTAAAAATCTAAAACTATGTTTACTTTTTCAGGATTTTAAAAAGTTTTCAATTATTTTTGCACGGAAATACATTTTTGCGCTGCCTATTTTTGTTAAAAAAATTACCTTTTATATTTTCTGCAATTACCTTGAAAGATAAGTTCCACGACGATCACACACAAAAGTCCCGCATCTTTTTTTCATTATGTTCTCACTCACCTATATATTATACATTCGCGTTGAAAATCATTCATAAATCATTTCTAGTACTTAAGTCTGTCAGGCATGGAATCGGCGAGATAAAAAATAAATGAGAATAAGCTATTCCAATAATGATGGATGCTAGTGTTATATTCAAGTAGCTATGATTCCATTTATCATCAGAATATTTGTTAAAATTTTTCATGACTCTGCTGTTAAATTTACGTGTTGATTTATGGTGAACTGTAAATAAAAATTACACGAGCCTTTCATTTATTTTTGGATTGGTTTCAAAAACTGCGTTTTGCTGCTTTTTGATAGTAAATTTGTACTACTTACAATGTTTATTTCAAATATCTGGTGAAAAATTTTAACAGAATAGATATTTGCGTACAAGTTGCATGGTATACGATGTTTGCGTAATAAATTCAAGAAATGCAAACAATTTTAAACTTGAAGGGGGGCACACCATACATTATTTTTAAATATTTGAATTTCTATGATATTTTGGACACATGTATGAATAATTTTTGATGCACTTGGATTTCTTATCGTAAAATAGTCAATTAATTAGTTTATGAGAATTACTTTGACTTTAATAACTTAAAATAAAGTAATTGAATATTTAATAACTTTGTACTATTTACCAGGTTTACTTCAAATATCTGGGGGAAAATTTTTCCCAAGAATAGATATTTGTGCAGAAGTTTACGGTATACGATATTTGCGTAATAAATTCAAGGAATGCAGATGATTTTAAACTTGAAGGGGTCACACACCATACATTATTTTTAAATATTTGAATTTTTATGCTATTGTGGACACATGTATGACATATTTATCGATGCACATATAATATATGAAAATCCCTTGGCGAAAATATAATTAATAACTTCAAATAAATATTTGGACATCACAATTAGACTTTTGTTTTTAAATTTGTGATTTAAAATATAAATAAAGCCAGATGAGTGGCCAAGTGCTAAATTTCGTGGCCAATATACAGAGAAGCATTTGTCCAACACGATTGTGATGTACTTTTTATTCACTGCTTTCACTCTCTGTTGCTGTAACTCGATAGGAATTATAACATCGTGTGCAAAAGCGTATTTCATCGTTAATCCGATTACCTGATGATGATTTTCTGGTTTCCTCTCATTCAACAAGCACAGTCAGTAAGGTTATGTGTACAAGTCCTCGTGGAAAGCATTATACAGAACATATATCTCTTTATATATATAATTCTTTAGTCCGCACATGTGTTTGCCACTGAATTCCTCTAAACGGCTGGACTGATTTTGATGTAATTTTTTGTGGGTCAATGAATGGTTTAGATTCACTGTCCCGGTAGGTGGTATTGGAATCGATTTAATTCGTCTATACGTGTATTTGTTTGTCACTGAACTCCTCCTAAAGGGCTTTACCAATATTGATGAATTTTTTTATGCAGGACCACGTATGCCGGGTTCTGCTAGTATAATAGGATACCACATATAGAGAAGATCACATATCATTAGTACAGAAATCGAAGGAAAGAGATAACAACACGACCATTAGAAATAAATTTAAATTGTCTTAAAAAAAATAATAACATTCGCAATAAACTCTGAAAGAACTTATATTCGAATAAAGAATACATATATAATAAATCACAAAAAAAATTTCAAGATCTGTAGTACTCATCAGCTACAGCAAGGAAATTGAAAATTATTGAAGGTTGAACGTAAATTTCGTTAGCAGATGAAAAAAGAACACAAATATCGATTAAAAATATACAATAACAGTAAACGAAATTTGTCCAGCAAATCAGTAAAACTAATATTTATATAAACTCAAAACGTAAAAGAAATTTACCATAACATATTAGCATTGTCAAGAAATAATCTTTGGGATAGTATATATAGATATGTGTGTGTGTGTGTTTGTGTGTATATGTATGTGTATGTTGGGTTTGTGTTTTTGTGCGTGTGTAGTAACACCCGTTTTGCTCTTAAGGTTTTCTCGGCCAGCAATTAACACTTCCAGTTATTGCATTAATCCCTATTAATCTTGTACTTTCTAGTCTCATAATAACTTTGGTGTCTTCTATAATTATTCCCTGACTGTTTATAGGCTCATTTCAGTTTCTTCATTTCCTACACTCTGCAATATTCTAATCGAAATAGTTCGGTGTTATACCGCCGTCTTCCGATTAGGGAAATGTTGAATTTCGATGCTCTGTGCTTAAGCCATATGTGCCTGTTCAACTGTTCCTCCAATATTGTTCATACTCTCCAATTTTCTGGATTGTCGCCCTTCAAGTTTTCCTTACTCTAATGTTGTCCGTTTTTAAGAATGAATGTGTTTCTACTCGGATGTTAGAAGTGTATTAGAATATTAAATATAATCGACGTGTTCTTCTACTGTTTGCGTGTTTATGGCACTAAATTGCCACTAAAAATAAAGTAATTAATAAAGTAATGAACTTACTGACACTAAAAATAAAGTAAAAAGGTTCATTTCATTTAACTACTAAATCCACTTGACTTTCGATTATATTCTTCAGCAGGTTACGGGATAGCTACAAACACACACACACACACAAGCACAGATAAATATATATAATACCGGAATATTATTGGATCAAATAATGTAACTGAGATTTACAGTTAAATTAATAATCTATAAAAATAAATTAGAAATGTTCAAATGTTCCCAAGTTTTGATGTGATAATTGTAATCGAAAAGATGGAATCATGGAAAACTTTTGTTATTTCATTTCAAGAAGCAACAAGAGGTTTTAAAATTAAATTTCATTTCTTAATAATTAATTTCCGTTAATTTTAATTGCCTTTATATGATAGAGTAAAATTTTACATTGATTAACATTTTTGTATGATTCAATGATTATTAATGATTTATTATTCAGAGTAGTTCTTTATTATCATACACTTTATAAAAGCGTTCAAGCCCTTAAGGACATTATTTCAACCTAATTAATGTCTATCCAACTTGGAATACAGTTCTTTCAATTTACTGAATTATATTTTAGAGTGGACACCGTGAAATACTCATGATTATTACATGAGATGTATAACTTTTGTCTTATGTAGAACTTTGTTAGATGTAAAGAAAGCGAGAAAATATATTCAAAGAAAATGATTTTGGATCTATACTTGAAATTCAAATAGAACGAAAAAAATTCTTAGTTACAGATAAATTATTTATGCAGTATTATTTAAAATATCAATGCTACTCTTAATTTTCTTTCAATAAATAAAGTATGATTTTTGCAATGCTTTTTTTTTTTCTTAAATACTTCAAAGATTGAAGTATGTTGTAAATTCAATATTTTCAATTTTGAATGTACTTTTTAATGGAAATTTACTGAAATGAACAAAAAATCCTTTTTTAGATAATTTCGTTAAATTAATTTATAACTTTTAATAATCAAATAAAAACAATTTATTAAAAGATAATTTACGTAAATTTTCAAAACTTATTTAAACTTTTTTTCATAATATTTAGTATGAGTTTTAAACTAAAAGATCTGAAAAGAGTCCCTTCATTGTTTTATTTTTGACTTAATACATAATAAAATAATTGTCTACACTTAAATAATGTCATTAAATTGAATCTTAAATTTTCCTTAAAAAATTATTGAAAATTGGCATTTCAATTATCTTTTATAACTAACTCTGTTTTCAAATAATTTTATTCACATTATTAAATATAAAATCTCTAAAATCGGCGTTTCTTATTGTTTAAATACAAATAGAGTTCCAAATTATTTTCAACCAATGTTAAAAAAAAATGTGGAGTTATTTAGTCTAATTACTGAAAATTGTTATGCAATATTTTAAGTGGATGAATATACTAATTCGAAAATATTGAATATAATTTTCAGGAATTGCATTTAAACTATTTAAAAATATTGCTCTCTAAAAATATATCGCATTTGAATTAATTCTTATTAATAGAAAGCAATAAATAATTTTGGATCCTATTATTTTCTTTTCATCTGATTATTAAAATTCACTTATTAAATTTATGAAACAACGTTACCGTAAATGTCCTTTTAAAATAACTTTTAAAAATTAAGCTTATTTATTTTTTAAGAGTAAAACTTTATACTTAGGAATATTTTAGAAAGAAAAAAAAGATAAGTCCTTGGAATATGAATGAATCTCTTATTTATTCAAATATAATTAATGAGTAACATTATTATTTAATTCATTTTGCATAAATAAATCTCTCTATTGCTGAAAAAAACACATTTTATTTGAATTGAATATCAAATAATGATAAAGTTATACGTTTTATTTTGTTAAATTTAGGTTTTTATTTGTGGAATGTTTTTTAGCAAGTATGACGACAACAACAAAATCGTTATGGTAAACATATTTTCCAATGAAACAACATTATTTAAGTGATTACAAAACAAGTCTCTTATTACTTATTAATACGGAAATAAAACAATAAATATTGAATTAGTATAAAAACTACAAAACATTTTTAATCAGTTTTGTAATTTGTGATGTATTTTTAAAACTACACGTTTTTAAAATTCAATTTATAAACTAAAATTCAAAATAACTCGTTCCAGTAAATATCCTTTGAAAACTATTTTTAAGAAATAGAAAATATTGATTCTAAAGCAGTAAAACTTCTTATGTAAGAATATTTTAAAAAACAGAAAATTTATTCTCTTATATATTCAATCATAATAAATTGATAATATTACTATATTAAATCATTTTGCATAAATAAATTTCCGTGTAACTGAAAAACATGTTTTGTACTATTCAAATAGTGATAAAAAATTACTTTTCGTTTGATCCAGTTTTGTTTGTTCATTTATTCTTCTTAGATTTTGCTTCTGTGGAAATTTTTTGTTTATATCAATATTGGTAATAAGTAAATAAATATCAGAAAGCATAATTTTCAATGAAATGTCATTATTTAAGTTTGCTTGGTTTTATTATTTATTAACACAGACAGTAAACAATAAATATTAAAAAAAAATTGGAATAAGAAATGTATTTTTAAATGAGTATTGCAACATCAAATATATTTTTAAAACTACGTTTTATTATTCAATTATTAAAATTTATAACTTAAAAAAATATTAAGTAATTCCTTTTTAGTAAATGTCAGTTGAAAACTACTTTCAAACATTGAAAATATTGATTTTACAGCGTTAAAATTCCTACAAAATATTTTTGAAAAAAAAAGAAAAGCTCTTGATATACAAATACTTCTTTATTCAAACACAGTTAATGGGTAATATTACTATTTTAAATCCCTTTGCGAAAAAAAAAAAAAAAAAAATTCCTTGACTGAAAAAAAATTTTGTTCGATTTTAGTGTCAAATAATGATCCAAAATTATTTATTTCTTTGGTCCAAATGTATATGTTAATTTAATTTTGGTTTTTATTTGTGGAGTATTTTGTTTTTACATCAGTGATAATAACAAATGAATGTGTTTTTAAATGAGTATTGTAAAATTAGGTAATTTTAAAACTATATTAAATTTTAATAAATAAAATTTATTATTAAAATTTGAAATAATAATAATTTGTAATAATTTTATTGTTTAATTATTAAAATTTTTGCTGAAAATTATTAAATAACTTGTTCAGATAAATATCCTTTTAAAACTACTTTCATAAATTGAAAAAACTAATTTTACAGTAGTAAAACTGTAAAATACTACTAGATTATTTAGAAAAAAAAGTTCCTCAAAACTTTATTACTAATTTTGAATCCATTTGTAGAAAAAAAAAAAATGATTTAACTAAAAAACATTTTTTGTGCAATTTTAGTATCAAATAACGATCCAAAATTATTTGTTTGGAATTTCAAAATTATTTGTTAAGCAATTCCAAAATTGTTTGTTATTAATTCCAAATTTATTTGTTTCTTAGGTCCAAATTTATTTGTTAATTTAATTTTGTTTTTATTAGTTGAGTGTTTTGTTTTTTACAACAGTGATAACAACAAATAAATAAACATTCGAATAATAAAAAAAACTTTATACAGTATTGGCTTTTTAATTTTTTTTATTCATGCATTTTAATGCACACACACACACATGAAAATTATATGTATATTTCGAAGGAAGTAATTAATACCTCTCATTCTCCTCTAAAAATATTTTGCCATCTTTTCCCGTTTTTATTTCTTTTTCGGGAAAAGTTCCCGTTTTGCCCAGGTGACATTAGATCAATTACTCAACAAAAATGAAAAGCACGAAAACAGCAAAATATAAATTAATTTTTCGCAATCTTTCAAGACGTTGTTAAACCAAGTGAAAGGAGAAGAAGAACTTTTTCCTCATTTTAGCCGGCGCATTTTAATTTGGGGGAGAGTTTTAAAAATGCTTCTTGTTTTTAGTGCGCCACGGGAATTGTTTCACACGCTTGTCTTGGATTGGGAGATTCGCTTGTTAATTACCTGCCCGGATAATCTAAATTTTTAACATTTCCCAAGAGTTTACCTTCTAATTTGGAAAGGTGTATGTATCTATGTCTGTTTCCGGAGTTCTTTATTACATGGGGAGTTTTAAAAATGCGACAAAAACTGAATTTCTGGCTCTTCTAAGCTTGTCTTAAGTTGTGTTTGTTCTAATACCTACTAGTAAATCCGAACAATGCAGTTTGTTGGAATGGAATGGAATGGAAAACGCATTTTTGTGTTTATCATTTGTTTACCTGAATTTCCTGAGGAGAATTAAATGGTTTTAGATAGAAAGGGAAAAAATATTTATTTTAAATCCTTGGTAAATCTGATGGTTTGTTTTGGAAACCGTGGTAAATATTTCTTTTAAGATTTGAGTGTTGGGAGGCATTATACTACTGTGTCCAAAAGAAGTAAGACCAATTTTCAATTTAAACTTCTCGAGGCTTATGGAATTTCAATTTGTTTTTCTTTTTTTTTTTATGTTGTTGGCCCTGTCCTTGTCATCTGTGGGAAATGTGACGTGAAAATATTCATTAGTGTTTGAGTCACGTTTGGATTTGTGAGAAGCTAAAAGTGACTCCAGCGATTTCTGAAATGTCAGAATAAATTGAGCAAATAACTTGCATGCAATTTTATTTTCGGAAATGTATTGAATGTTGCAGAAGACATTTGGTGAGCATTCCTACGTTGGAAAGAAATGTTTAGAAGTGGTATAAGAAGGCAGAGAACGAGTTCAAGACGAAGATCCCCTCTGGTAGACAATCAACCTCGACCGTCGAAGTTCATGTCCAAAAATTAAAGATTTGGTGCTTGAAAACCGTCGATTTACAATTAGAGACCTTGCTGGTGATGTTAGAATTTCAAAAGCAGCCTCAAACGTCGTCAAATCTCGATTGGTACCGAAAACACTAAATGCGCCAGCTCACACTGCATTGATTCTTCGTGACTTTTTCGCCAAAAGGAAACTCATATCATTTCCACAATCACATAGTTTAGTGGGTATTGAAAAAAAGTGGTCCATGCATTTCATCCGGAGAGGATTACATTGAAGGCGATGAAATAAATTTGGAAGAATAAATAAAAGTTTTTGAAAAAAAAAATTGGTCTTACTTTTGGGCACAGTAGTACAATCTCCAGAAAAAGTTCTTAATATTATGTGTAAACTATTTAGAGCTAAGATATTTTTATACATATTTAGTTTTTATATATTTTAGATAATTACGTAATATTAATTGATTACAGAACTTGAAATTCCAAAAATATAATTTGTAATAAATTATTTCAAAAAAAAATGGATATGAGGAAGAAAATGTAAAGCTCATGTTATATGTTTTATATTTTAAGTTATTTACACTATGAGAATAGTCATATAAACTGTTAAAATATTATTGCCTATTTGACCTGCAATTTTATCAATTTATTACTTTTCAAATTTACCATTTATTTATTTCTTTTGGTTGCCGAAAGTGCGTTGCAACTATTCTTTTATTTTAAAAAGTATATTGCAATACATAATGGACAATGAAATAAAGAATTTCAAGTTGTAGAGTAATTCCTTTAAAAAGAATTAATTTAATTCGCCGTTGTAATTTTTTTTTTTATATTTTGTACTTTAACAGCATTTGGACAATTTTAGATAAAGCAGCAACATCGAGCATAAATCTCTAAGTCAAATCATAGTTACGTAATTCATGCACAGTTGGTAGTATAATTCAAACCCACGTTAGAATAATAGATGTGAAAATATCAACAGCTTAAAATATTCTTCTTTAGCATAAAAATATTTATGTGTATATAACACAATATTCTTTTTTTTTAGTAACAATATGCACTTGATCTTTTAGAATATTGTACATGTGTGCTTGAAATTTCATATAGAAATTCTATGGGGACTTATTTTTGTATAACAATGTTCATACAAAAATCATCCGCCTTCCAATAAATAGTATCATTCATATTTTTCGATGAGTAATTTCAGTCACAAATGCAAATAAGTTTGTCTCGTAACGGAATGGAAAAATAATCCTGAAAAATTGCGGCAATTTACATTCATTAAAAGAGTATTAATCCATCCACTGTTTATTTTTAAAGAATATCTGACATAATACCTTAAATATTTATTTGATAACTTTTTTCACGATAACGTCGATACGATTAATTTTTGTATAATAATGGGGAATCAAAATTTAATCCAAATCCAATTAAATTTATGGTTAAATTCATATTTTTGGTTAGCGAGTGTCAATCATAAATTAAGTTTGTCTAGTAACGGAATGAAAAATATTCCTGCGGAATTTCAACAATTTTGATACTTAAAAATAGTATTTAAGCCTTTTATATGAACATCAATTCAGGATTATCTAATATAATACTGTGAATATTTATCTTTAGATGAAGTTGTTCAACTATAGAATAGCTGAGACTATTTTTTGTATGATAATGGCCATACCAAAATTATTCGCTGTCCAAATATATTTATGGTTTTATTGGTATTTTGGAGGAGCGTTGATCATAAAGGTAAGTTTGTCTTGTGAAAGAATGAAAATATTCTTGCAAAATTGCAACAATTTGATGAATAAAAAGAGTATTGAAACCCTTAATATGAACAATATTCATCCGCAACTCATTTCTCAGGATTATCTAGAACAATGCCATAGATATTTGTTGTTGTTTCTTATCCCACTTGGCTGGCCAAGCCCACGAGCCCATACGTATTTATGATTGAAGGGGAAGGAAGCAGCTTCTGTTGTGATGGAGCACCCGTAGGTAGAAGTCTGACTTTGGCTTCGTGACGCTCTTACAGTCATAGGAGACCGGGACCTACGGCTTAAAGTGGATTCCGAACCGCTACAAACATCCATGGCATCCATTCGAACCCGAAACCTGTGGCACCGAGCGCCAGAGCGCTAGACACTCGGCCATTCAGGTCCCAAATTTGTGAATGCCGATGGCACGCGGTGTTCCCAGGTGGTCACCCACCCAAGCACTGACCACGCCCAATGATGCTTGACTTCGGTGATCTAACGAGAACCGGTATATTCCGCATGGCATGGCCGTTGGAATAGATATTTAATTACAAATAACGTTGCTTCCGTCTAATCATTCTCTCGAAATTCTCTGGGATCACTTTCTTTATAGTTAAATAACCCTAACCTAATCCTAAACATAATCCTGAACCCTAACTATTACTCAATAAATCCAAATATCCATATGATATTGAGATATGTATAAATGGATATATTAGTTTATTTAAATAAATTACCCATATTCAGATTTCTTGTGTAGGGCTAGTAATTACGCTATAATTATCCTGTCAAATTGACATACAAAAAAATATGTCAAAAGTAATGCATAAACTTTTAATTCTTCACTATACTGAAATATTATTTGTAGCTAAATGTAAATTTTCAATATAAAATTCATTCCAATTTCTTTTTTTTCTTTTTCTATTTGTTTTTAAAGTATATCATAATGTAATCATAATATATCTCAATATATTAAATAATCAATATTAATAATTGCATAACCACCAGGTATCTCAATATTATACATAAAGTCTTTTGCCACAAAAATTTTAAAAAGTTTAGAAAATATTTCTGGCAATATAGAAGAATTTATTCGAAAAAATGTGCATAATAATGTCATTTCATTTAGAAAAAAAAAAATAGTTTCGAAAAGAATTTTAAATGTTAAATCCTTTTTTAAATAAGCTGATGCTTTAAAAACAGAAATTCGTCCCGTTCTTTGTACACTATATCATAACTAATTATAATTTATCTCAATAATATCAAAATCAATAGCAATAATTGTATAACCATAATGTATCACAATATCATACACATTATAAGTGTTTTACCCAAAAAGTTAAAACATTTAGAGAATATTTCTTGCAATATGAAAGTATTCACTCAAAAACATGTTAAGACATATAATGGCATTTCAGTTTTAAAAGAAGAAAAAAAAGTAGTTTCGAAACGAATTTTAAATGTTATTTGAAAAGAGTTCACATCTTCTGCAAATAAGTACAGACCGAAATTATTTTTCCCTCACATTCCAATGTATTCTTGCATTTTCTTGAGCGAATCAAATAAACGAGCGTGAAAAACTAATAATCAAAAAATAAATAAATAATAAATAAAATAATGGTTACCCATAATTTAATCCACGCTATTGAGATAAAAAGCACAATTGAAGCATTTTCCAGTGAAAAATTTTTATTCAGAAAGTAATAATAATAAAAAAAAAAAGCTGAAGACGAAAAATACTCCTACTTGAAGCTGCTGAGGCTCATATCATGAAGGATAACACACCCTTCCACAATAGCAAGAGAATAAAATGCGCAAAATTCAGAAATCGCTTCTCGCTCAAATGTCACAAGCTATTTATCCTCAATAGCCCACCAAAACCCTTTTTCTAAGTAAGCTGATCCCTACAAACAGAATTTCGTCCAGTTTTTTATCTTTCTTTTTCATATTTTTGTTATTATTTTACCCCTACTTTTTCTTTTTGCTCTTGCATATAAGTATATATAAACATCGTAAAAAAAAATAAATAAAAAATGTATAAAAGCTACAAGAAACGAACGTGACAAAAAAAACGTACTCATCTCTTTCTGATTTATTTATATATCTATATATATATTATTTTTTTTATTTTTACAAAAACGAATTTCTCGTGGAAATCCATTTCATTCCGGTTTCTTGTTACATCCCTCTGTCGTAAAGTACATCGGGATATAACTGGGGACAAATTCGAAAATATTTCGTAAGAATGCTGTTCGCCCGTTATAGGGCAAAACAGTTTGGCGTTTGTTATTTTCGGAGCAGCGATATTTCATGCCGCAAAGTAGACTCTTTACATTTTACGAGTTTTTTCTGATCCTTTTTCGTGTCTTCATGTAGGGTTATACTTATTAGGTCGAAAAGGTCGTCATTGAAAAGCATCATAAATGGCGAGATGTAGGTAAATAGCATTTCTGTATTCGTAAGTATTTTCTTTCTTAATGATTTCTATTCGCAAGTCTTTTCTAAAAATAAATAAATAAACATGTCTGTTTCAATATTTTCATGTTTTTTTTCACGTTTCAACGTGTAGAAACATGTTTAAAACATAATAAAATATCTAGAGATTTTTACTGTAATGTAAAAATGAAAATTATATAATTGGATAATTGTGATTTTTATAATATATAAAAATGCATACAATACAATAATTTTGTGTAAATTGTATAATCATTTTCTTATATTTATATATATACATATATATATATTATTTATTTATTTATATTTTTTATGACAATGTTAAATTAATAATTATTGAATGTTTTTAATTATTATTGTAATATTTATTATATTTATTAAATTGTTTACTAAAATAATAACGAAGGCCTTGTATGAAAATATACTTTAAATAGAAATTATAAAATGTCTTATATTTTTTTTATTTATAGTTAATATCAGTTATTATTAAAATATTAAATAGACTCGTTACATTTTACGAGTTTTTGCTGATTTTCTTTCGTGTCGGCATGTAGGGTTACACTTATTAGGTCAAAAAGGTCATCGTTCAAAGGCATCTAAACGGAGAGATGCAGGTAAACACGTTTTATGCATTCATAAGTATTTTCTTTCCTAATGATTTCTTTTAGTAAAACTTTTCTAAAAATAAATATTTAAACATGTTTTTTCAGCGTGTAGCAAAATGTTTAGAATATCTATTATCATTTCTGCAGACGCCTTGGGTAAATTTAAAAAAATTAAGTGTAAATTATATAATCTTCCTTTTATATTTTATAGGTATATAAATTTATTACATATTTTTTTATTCATTTATTTTTATATTTTAGATAACCACCCTAACCATACTGAACATTTATTAACTTTTGCAAGTTTGCAATAAAAAATTTATTCCGATTTTTTTTTTTCACTTTGTGTTTGCTTTTAAAGTATCTCATAAAATAATCATAATTTATCTCAATATTATATAACCAATATTAATAATTGCATAATCAGAATGTATCTCAATGTTATACAAAAAGTCTTTTACAAAATTAAAACATTTTATTGAATATTTCTTGCAATATAGCAGAATTCATTCAAAAAAATGTGTGCATTATAACGCCATTTCATTTTAAAAGACGAAAAAAGTAGTTGCGAAAGAAATTTTAAATATTATTTTAAAAGAGTCTGAACATCTTCTGCAAATAAGTACGGACCAAAATTACTTTTTCTTTCATATTCGAATGAATTCTTATACTTTCCAGAGCTAATCAAATAAACGAGCGTGAAGAAAACTAATAATACAATAAATAAATAAATAATAAATAAAATATTGGTTACCCATAATTTATTCCACGCTATTGAGATAAAAAGCACAATTGAAGTATTTTTCAGTGAGAAATTTTATTCAGAAACAAAAAAAAAAAAAAACTTGAAGGCGTAAAATACTCCTATTTGAAGCTGCTGAGAGCTCATATCATGAAGTATAACACACCCTTCCATAATAGCAAGAGAATAAAATGCGCAAAATGCAGAAATCGCTTCTCGCTCAAATGTCACAAGCTATTTATCCTCAATAGCCCACGAAAACACTTTTTCTAAGTAAGCTGATCCCTACAAACAGAATTTTGTCTAGTTTTTTTTTTTTCTTATTTCCTTTTTTATACTTTTGTTATTATTTTACCCCTACTTTACCTTTTGCTGCTGCATAAGTATATATAAACATCGTAAAAAAAAAAAAAAAAAAAATGTATAAAAGCGGCGAGAAACGAACGTGACAAAAAAAAAACGTACTCATCTCTTTCTTATTTATTTATATATCTATATATATACTATTTTTTATTTTTATTTATTTTTATTTTTAAAAAAGGATTTTCTTGTCGAAATCCATTTCATTCCAGTTTCTTGTTACATAACTCTGTCGTAAAGCACGTCGGGATATAACTGGGGACAAATTCGAAAATATTTCGTAAGAATGCTGTTCGCCCGTTATGGGGCAAAACAGTTTTGGCGTTTGTTATTTTCGGAGCAGCGATATTTCATGCCGCAAAATAGATTCTTTACATTTTACGACTATTTGCTGATTCTTTTTCGTGTCGGCATGTAGGGTTGTACTTATTAGGTCAAAAAGGTCGTCGTTGAAAGGCATCATAAATGGCGAGATGAAGGTAAATAGGTTTTTTTCATTCATAAATATTTTATTTCTTAATGATTTCTATTGGTAAGCTTTTTCTAAAAATAAATAACTAAGCATGTTTGTTTCAGGGTGTTTTATCAAATATTTTTCTCAAAGGCATTTAATTTCTTTAAAATATCTCATAAATTAATCATCATTTATCCCAAATTTTATATTATCAATAATAATAAATGTATAACTGTAAGGTATCTAAATATTATACATGTTATAAGTCTTTTACCACAAAATTTAAAAGTTTACAAATCTTTTTTTTACAATATGAAAGTATTCAATAAAAAAAATTTGCTCACTATAATGACATTCCATTTTTTTCGAAAGAAAAAAAAAGTAGTTTCGAAACGAATTTTAAATGTTATTTGAAACGAGTTCACATCTTCAGCAAATAAGTACAGGCCAAAATTACTTTTTCCTTCATATTCGGACGCATTCTTACTCTTTCTTTAGCGAATGAAATAAACAGGCGTGAAGAAAACTAATAGTAAAATAAAATAAAATATTGGTTACCCATAATTTGATCCATGCTATTGAGATAAAAAGCACAATTGAAGTATTTTTCAGTGAGAAATTTTTATTCAGAAACTAATAAAGAAAAAAAAAAAACCTGAAGGCGAAAAATACTCCTATTTGAAACTGCTGAAAGCTCATATCATGAAGGATAACACACCCTTCCATAATAGCAAGAAAATAAAATGCGCAAAATGCAGAAATCGCTTCTCGCTCAAATGTCACAAGCTATTTATCCTCAATAGCCCACCAAAACCCTTTTTCTAAGTAAGCTGATCCCTACAAACAGAATTTCGTCCACTTTTTTTTCCTTTTTACCTTTTTCATATTTTTGTTATTATTTTACCCCTACTTTTTCTATTTGCTGTTGCATATAAGTATATATAAACATCGCAGAAAAAAAAAAAAAAAAATTATAAAAGCGACGAGAAACGAACGTGACAAAAAAAAAGCTCACTCATCTCTTTCTTATTTATATATATATATATTATTTTATTTTTTATTTTTTTTCTACAAAAACGAATTTCTCGTGGAAATCCATTTCATTCCGGTTTCTTGTTACAATCCCGGCCTCATCTGTAGTAAAGCACATCGGGATATAACTGGGGAAAAATTCAAATATTTCGTAAGAATGCTGTTCGCCCGTTATGGGGAAAACAGTTTGGCGTTTGTTATTTTCGGAGCAGCGATATTTCATGCCGCAAAATAGACTCTTTACATTTTAAGAGTTTTGCTGATTCTTTTTCGTGTCGGCATGTAGGCTTACACTTATTAGGTCAGAAAGGTAATCGTTTAAAAGCATCATCAATGGAGAGATGCAGATAAAGAGAATTTCTGCATTCATAAATATTTTCTTTCATTAAGAGTTCTATTCGCAAGTCTTTTTAAAAATAAATAACTGAACATGTTTGTCTCAGGGTGTATTATAATTGAAAATATTTAAAATATAATATTTAAATATTTAAAATATAATAAAATTAATACAGACACTCTTTAAGTGACGACATTTACTGTAAGAATAAAATTATATAATTGGTAATTGGTTAAATTTAAAAATAATAATTTTGTGTAAATTATATATTCCTTTTTTATATATTTATTTGTGTATATTTTATTTATTTATTTATTTATAGTTAGAAAACAATACTATTTTAATAATTAATTTAATGTTGTTAATTATTACTATAATATTTCTTATATTGTTTATAAGTCTATTAAAACAAAATTTAAAAAGTTTAAAGAATATTTCTTGCAATATAAAAAAGAATGTTTGCATTATAATGACATTTACTTTAGAAAAGAAAAGAAATATTAGCGAAACGAATTTTAGATGTTATTTAGAAAGAGTTCACATCTCCTGCAAATAAGTACAGACCAAAATTACTTTTTCTTGAGCGAATCAAATAAACCAAAACTAATAATAAAAAAATAGTCATAAAAACTAATAATGAAAAAATAAAAATAAAATAAATAATACAAAAAATAAAATATTGGTTGCCCATAATTTAATCCACGCTATAGAGATAAAAGCACAATTGAAGCATTTTCCAGTGAAAATTTTTTATTCAGAAACTAATAAAAAAAAAAAACCTGAAGGCGAAAAATACTCCTATTTGAAGCTGCTGAGAGCTCATATCATGAAGGATAACACACCCTCCATAATATCAAGAGAATAAAATGCGCAAAATACAGAAATCGCTTCTCGCTCAAATGTCACAAGCTATTTATCCTCAATAGCCCACCAAAACCCTTTTTCTAAGTAAGCTGATCCCTACAAACAGAATTTCGTCCATTTTTTTTTTTTCCTTTTTCATCATATTTTTGTTATTATTTTACCCCTACTTTTCCTTTTTGCTGCTGCATATAAGTATATATAAACATCGCAAAAAAAAAAAAAAAAAAAAAAATGTATATAAGCGACGAGAAACGAACGTGACAAAAAAAAAGTACTCATCTCTTTCTTATTTATTTATATATCTATATATATATTATTTTTTATTTTTATTTTTATCTTTACAAAAACGATTTTCTCGTGGAAATCCATTTCATTCCGGTTTCTTGTTACATACCGGCCTCTTCTGTCGTAAAGCACATCGGGACATAACTGGGGACAAATTCGAAAATATTTCGTAAGAATGCTGTTCGCCCGTTATGGGGAACACAGTTTGGCGTTTGTTATTTTCGGAGCAGCGATATTTCATGCCGCAAAATAGATTCTTTACATTTTAAGAGTTTTTGCTGATTCTTTTTCGTGTCGGCATGTTGGGTTGCACTTATTAGGTCAGAAAGGTCGTCGATGAAAGGCATCATAAATGGCAAGATGCAGGTAAATATGAATTTTTGTATTCATAAGTAGTTTCTTTCTTAATGGTTTCTATTCGTAAGCCTTTTCTAAAAATAAATATTTAAACATGTTTGTTTGCGTAGCAAAATGTATAATAGTTTAAAATGTATAATTTCCACACGCTCCTTGTGTAAATTTTAAAAAATATAATAAAATGTAAATTATATAACCTTTCTTTTATATTTTTATAGGTATATAAATTTAAATATTTTTTTATTCATTTATTTTGATATTTTAGATTACCACCATAACCATACTGAACATCAATTGCCATTTTTATATTTTCAATAAAAAATTGACACAATTTTTTTTTTTTCGTGTTTGAAAAACTAAAGTATCTTTAAACATAATTGTCAATTGTATCAATAATAATAATTTGTAATCATAATTTATCTCAATATTATACATACTAAAATATTATGATAAAAAAGATAAAAGTTTAAAGAATATTCCTTGCAATATAGAAGAATTCATTAAAAAAATGTTTGCAATGTAATGTCGTTTCATTTACAAAATAATGAAAAAAAGAAAAATAGTTTCGAAACAAATTTTAAATGTTATTTGAAAAGAGTTCACATCTCCTGCAAATAAGTACAGACCAATATTACTTTTTCTTTCATATTCCGATGAATTCTTACTTTTAAAAAAAGTGAATCAAATAAACAGGCATGATGAAATCTAATAATAAAATAAATAAAATATTGGTTACCCATAATTTAATCCACGCCATTGAGATAAAACGCACAATTGAAGTATATTGCAGTGGAAAATTTTTATTCAGAAAATAATAATAAAGAAAAAAAAAAAAAACTGAAGACGAAAAATACTCCTATTTGAAACTGCCGAGAGCTCATTTCATGAAGGATAACACACCCTACCATAATAGCAAGAGAATAAAATGCGCAAAATACAGAAATCGCTTCTCTCTCAAATGTCACAAGCTATTTATCCTCAATAGCCCGGCCAAAACCCTTTTCCTAAGTAAGCTGATCCCTACAAACAAAATTTTGTCCAGTTTTTTCTGTTCTTTTTCATATTTTTGTTATTATTTTACCCTACTTTTTCCTTTTTGATGTTGTATATAAGTATATATAAACATCGCAAAAAAAAAAAAAAAAAAAATATATAAAAGAGTCGAAATCGAACGTGACAAAAGAAACGTCCTCATATCTTTCTTGTTTATTTATATATATATATATATATATAATTTTATTTTTTATCTTTATTTTTATTTTTTTTTTACAAAAACGAATTTCTCGTGGAAATCCATTTCATTCCGGTTTCTTGTTACATTACAGCCTCTTCTGTCGTAAAGCACATCGGGATATAACTGGGGACAAATTCGAAAATATTTCGTAAGAATGCTGTTCGCCCGTTATGAGGAAAACAGTTTGGCGTTTGTTATTTTCGAGCAGCGATATTTCATGCCGCAAAATAGACTCTTTACATTTTACGAGTTTTTGCTGATTCTTTTTCGTGTCGGTATGTAGGGTCACACTTATTACGTGCCAAAAGTTTCTCGTTGAAAGGCATCATAAATGGCGAGATGCAGGTAAAAGGTAAATATTTTTTTTTTCTTAATGATTTCTTATAGTAAGCCTTTTTTAAAAATAAATAACTAAACATGTTTGTTTCAGAAAATGTTTCCATGTTTTTTATTCATGTTTAAACGTGTAGAAAGATGATTTAAATATAATAATATCGTTACAGACTCCTTAAGGGACGATTTTTTTTTGTGAAAATAAAAATTATATAATTGGTTAAATTTAAAAAGCGGGTAAATTATATAATACGTTTATATGTTTTTATATGCATATTTTTTATATTTTATTTTCGATAACAATGTTAAATTAATAATTAATTGAATATTGTTAATTATTATTGTAATATTTATTAAATTGTTTGCTAAAAAAATAATTCATTTTTAAAAAAGAAAAAAGCAGTTGCGAAACAAATTTTTAAATGTTATTTGAAAAGAGTTCACATCTTCAGCAAATAAGTATAGGCCAAAATTACATTTTCCTTCATATTCGGACGTATTCTTATTCTCTCCTTAGCGAATGAAATAAACAGGCGTGAAGAAAACT
>BPLR01020709.1:0-24828 GCA_021605095.1 Caerostris extrusa
TTAAAAGAATTCAATGGTCTGCATAGAATTCTTTTCCCTTTTATTACGTGCTGAATGTTTCCTTTATTTCCTTCTGTATACTAACAAAATCTCGAGAGAATATGTGATTTTATACTTAGTGCAGAAATTGTCATTTTAATATACATATTTTATTATTTCTATATTGTTTAATCTAATAGTCAATGATATTATTGGATATCATTGCATTTACTTTATTCCATAAGATAGTTTGTTGGCTGTGTATTGATTTGAGGCTTAGTCTTTGATGTATTTTCATGGTTTATTATGACAGAAAAGCAGTTGAAATTCTATTTAATAAACTTTTAATATATAATATTTCTTAATCCTTAGTATAAATCTGTTTCTGATTACAAACTATTAACTAACCTGTTTAATTCTCGCAAAGTGTGTATGCTTTATCTAGTCATGTTGATATTAATTTTAAAATAAGTACTGGAAAAACAAATTCATTTTTTTTTGGGACATTTTAAAGTCTTGAAGAAAAATTTCTTAATTATTGTTGAAAATTAATGGCTGGATTTTCTTATTGGGAATGAAGTCTTTTCTTGTTTAAATAATTGGGTTTGTTTTATTTTCTACTCTGCTTCTAATCATGTTTGAGAATTGCACGGTTGTAAAGTTTTGTAGGTGCCTGCATGCATATAGATTTTTTAATAGTTTATAAGTACTTTGTAATAAGTTGACTTTAATTGCATGCCTAGGCGATTCTCAAGGCCTCTGTGTTGAATTCCACTATTCCACTCTACTGTTTTTGTTTTTTTCCCCCGTTCTACTTAATACATGATTGTTTGTTTTTTTTGTGAATTTTTTAAGTTTTTATTTATGTTGGTCTTATGGGAGATTTTTAGAATAACTCGATAGTTCTTTTTTATCATATACTGTTTTTCTCTGTATTATTAAATAAAAACAATGTATGTATTGAAATTTTAATTAAGATCTCAGTTTGCAGTTGTCCATAACTGGATTGTGTATTTTCCGCTGTCTAAAACTTTAAATAATATCTGTAGCAATTGATCATCTTCAAGCTACTTATTTTTCAGTCATTAGTTTTCTTAAGCTAATTTTAGTACTAGTGTAATTATGAGTGTTGGATTATAATTTGATAGTTTATAATATTTTGATCAGAATATAGTTTAAAATTTGAATTACATCCTCTCCTTTATTTGTTCGAATAACAACTCAAATGAATTGAATAACAATTTGTAAAATGCTGAATATATCTTTAAAATTAAGAATATCAAATTTCTGAAATATTTTATTTGTTTAGACTAATGTCCTATGTCTTTAAAAACTATTTTTCATTATCTGTATGATATTTTCTTTCTGTTCTACCAATCATTCCCCTTTCTAAGTTAATATATATTGTAATCTTTTTATTTTTGCACACTATTTGTAAATCATTTACTTTCAAATAATTTTAGTAATATTGTGTGTTCTTTATTATTTAGAATACAACTCAAATAATTAATTTTTTTCAAAAAACAAACTTATTCATTTATTAAGTTCATATACTGACTTCCTGGAAAAAAATTCCATAATGTGAAGTTTAAATAACACATCCATCTTAGTGAAGTACAAATAAAAAGGAATTAAAAAATGAATGTATTGAGTTGTTTATATGTTTACCATTTATCGAATATTGTATAATATGAATTGCAGCAATTGTTTTATTCTAGTTTTACTTGTGATACTTTTGAAACTTGCCCTTCAAAAGAAACCACCATTTTTTGAAAAGAACAGAGGATTTACATGCAAGTAATTTTTATCTTAACAAAATTCTTGTAACTTTGACAAATATATGGTCTGTAAAATTTTCTTTTAACGAAGTTATATGTATTCGAAGCTATTTTAAAATGTTTTCCCTGATAAAAATGCTACTTTTGAAGTAATGACTCTAATGCAATTCTGGAGTTGTAATTTTTATGTCTTTCTAGTGATTAACATTCTTGATTTTTAAAAAAAAGCTAAAACAAAGCATTTCTAAACATTATTGTGAAGCAGACAGTTTTTATGGACTATAGTGTACAAAAGTTTTTTCTGATTTTTATCAATTAAAATTTTATTTCTTTCATGTTAAAATCATTTGAAACTTTTAATTTTTTTCACTTTGCTTGTAATTATGCACAGAATTACACAATTCTAGAAAATTAAGCGAGTGCCTGCATGCATATGTATTTATTTCTAAAATTTATTTAATAATTTAAGTACTTTGAAATAAATTGAATTTCTTTGAATACTAGTGATTCTCAAGGCCATTGCATTGAATTCCACTCATGTTTAGTTTTCTTTTTTTTTTCTTTATAATTTGCTTTATTTTAGCTTTTTATTTAATGGTTGCCTTACTGTGAGATTTTTAAGATCACTTGATTATTTTTATCTTTTTTTTTTTCATCATACTGTTTTTTCTGTGGTATTAAATTAAAGAAAACAGTGTGTCTGTAAAAAAGTTTAATGAAGATTCAATTTTGCATTTGTACATGACTGGATTGTATTCCACGTCATCTGAAATTTTGTTGACATAACTACTTTAATAATTGATCATCTTGAACCAATGATTTTTCATCCCTTAGTTTTCTTCAGCTAATTTTAATAATCAGTGAGTATTTATTATAATATGATAGTTTATAATATTATTTTAAACAGAATAAAATTAAAAATTTAATTAAATATTCTCCCTTACTTTTCTAGCAACGATTCAAACAAATTGAAAAACATTTTATAAACTGCTGAATATAATACTGTTTTATCTTTTTGAAATTATACTCTCAAATTTTTTTTAAAATTTATTTCTATTGACTAATGTCAATTGATACAATTGACAGAAGTTTAAAAAAAAAAAAAAAGTCTATATATAGTTTTTTGTAACTGCTGTTTGATACAAGACACATAAAATAATGATGATATTTCTAAAAAACATTTCCATTGCTTTTTTTTGTCTGCATAGAATTCTTTTCCCTTTTATTGCGTGCTGAATGTTTCCTTTATTCCTTCTGTATATAACAAAATCTCCGAGAGAATATGTGATTTTATACTTAGTGCAGAAATTGTCATTTTAATATACATATTTTATTATTTCTATATTGTTTTAATCTAATAGTCAATGATATTATTGGATATCATTGCATTTACTTTATTCCATAAGATAGTTTTGTTGGCTGTGTATTGATTTGAGGCTTAGTCTTTGATGTATTTTCATGGTTTATTATGACAGAAAAGCAGTTGAAATTCCTATTTAATAAACTTTTAATATATAATATTTCTTAATCCCTTAGTATAAATCTGTTTCTGATTACAAACTATTAACTAACCTGTTTAATTCTCGTAAAGTGTGTATGCTTTATCTAGTCATGTTGATATTAATTATATAAATAAGTACTGGAAAAACAAATTCATTTTCTTTTGGGACATTTTAAAGTCTTGAAGAAAAATTTCTTAATTATTGTTGAAAATTAATGGTTGGATTTTTCTTATTGGGAATGGAGATCTTTTCTTGTTTAAATAATTGGGAATTTGTTTTATTTTTTCTACTCTGCTTCTAATCATGTTGAGAATTGCACGGTTGTAAAAAAGTTTTGTAGGTGCCTGCATGCATTTAGATTTTTTAATTGTTTTATAAGTACTTTGTAATAAGTTGACTTTAATTGCATGCCTAGCGATTCTCAAGGCCTCTGTGTTGAATTCCATTCCACTCTACTGTTTTTTTTTTTTTTTCTTTCGTTCTGTATAATTTTTTTTTTTTTTTTAATTAATTTTTTAAAGTTTTATTTATGTTGGTCTTACTGTGAGATTTTTAAGATAACTCGATAGTTTTTTTTTTTTATCATATACTGTTTTTCTGTATTATTAAATAAAAACACTGTATGTATTGAAATTTTAATTAAGATCTCAGTTTGCAGTTGTCCATAACTGGATTGTATTTTCTGCTGTCTAAAACTTTAAATAATATCTGTAATAATTGATCATCTTCAAACTACTTATTTTTCAGTCATTAGTTTCCTTAAGCTAATTTTAGTACTAGTGTAATTATGAGTGTTGATTATAATTTGATAGTTTATAATATTTTGATCAGAATATATTTAAAATTTGAATTACATCCTCTCCCTTTATTTGTTCCGACAACAACTCAAATGAATTGAATAACAATTTGTAAAATGCTGAATATATATCTTTAAAATTAGAATATCAAATTTCTGAAATATTTTATTTGTTTAGACTAATGTCCTATGTCTTTAAAAACTATTTTCATTATCTGTATGATATTTTTCTTTCTGTTCTACCAATCTTTCCCCTTTCTAAGGTAATATATATTGTAATCTTTTTTTATTTTTACTATTTGTAAATCATTTACTTTCAAATAATTTTTAGTAATATTGTAATGTTCTTTATTATTTAGAATACAACTTCAAATAATTACTTTTTCAAGTTAGCTTTTGTATATTTTTATGTATGTTTCACAGTCGATAATTGACGTTTTTCGCAGTACAAGTTACATTCCTTTTAATTTTTATTTACCTACTGTTCTCTTTTTATATTATATGTTTTCCAATATTAAGCTTAAAGTAATCTATTAGAAAACAAACAAACTTATTCATTTATTAAGTTCATATACTGACTTCCTGGAAAAAAAAAAATTCCATAATATGTAGTTTAAAAAACACAACCATCTTAGTGAAGTACAAATAAAAAGGAATTAAAAATGATTGTATTGAGTTGTTGATATGTTTATCATTTATTGAATATTGTATAATATGAATTGCAGCAATTGTATGATATTTGACTTGATGTTTTATTCTAGTTTTACTTGTGATATTTTTGAAACTTACCCTTCAAAGAAAACACCATTTTTTGCAAAAGAACAGCTGATTTATGTGTAAGTAATTTTTATCTTAACAAAATTCTTGTAACTTTGACAAATAGATGGTCTGTAAAATTTTATTTTAACAAAGTTATATGTATTCGAAGCTATTTTAAAATGGTTTCCTGATAAAAATTGCTTACTCTTGAAGTAATGACTCTAATGTAATTCTTCTGCTGTAATTTTGGTTTCTTTCTAGTGATTAACATTCTTAATTTTTTAAAAACACTAAAAAATTAAAGTTTGCATTACAAAGCATTTCTAAATTATTTTTAAACATTATTGTGAAACAGACACTTTTTATGGACTATAGTGTACAAAAAAGATATTTTCTGATTTTTATCAATTAAAATTTCTTTTTTCTTTCATGTTAACATCATTTGAAACTTTTAATTTTTCTACTTTGCTTGTAATTATGCACAGAATTACACAATTCTAGAAAATTAAGCGAGTGCCTGCATGCATATGTATTTATTTCTAAAATTTATTTAATAGTTTAAGTACTTTGAAATAAATTGAATTTCTTTGAATACCTAGTGATTCTCAAGGCCATTGCATTGAATTCCACTCATGTTTAGTTTTCTTTTTTTCTTTATAATTGCTTTATTTTAGCTTTTATTTAATGGTTGTCTTACTGTGAGATTTTTAAGATCACTTGATTATTTTTATCTTTTTTTTTTTTTTTTTCATCATACTGTTTTTCTGTGGTATTAAATTAAAGAACAATGTGTCTGTAAAAAGTTTAATGAAGATTCAATTTTGCATTTGTACATGACTGGATTGTATTCCACGTCATCTAAAATTTTGTTGACATAACTACTTTAATAATTGATCATCTTGAACCAATGATTTTTCATCCATTGGTTTTTCTTCAGCTAATTTTAATAATCAGTGTAATAATGAGTATTTATTATAATATGATAGTTTATAATATTATTTTAAACAGAATAAAATTAAGAATTTAATTAAATATTCTCCCTTTACTTTCTTCAGCAACGATTCAAACAAATTGAAAAACATTTTACAAAAGGCTGAATATAATACTTTTTTATCTTTGAAATTAAATTATACTCTCAATTTTTTAAATATTCTATTTCTATTGACTAATGTCATATTTGTTTCAAAACTTCTTTCTGTATATCTATCATATGATAAGTCGACAATTAACTTTTTTTTTCGCAGTGCAAGTTGCTTTATTGACACTGATCAATATAGAAAGGAGAACTTGGTGCAGAAATTGTCAATTTAATATACATATTTTATTATTTCCATATTGTTTTAATCTAATAATCAATGATATTATTGGATAACATTGCATTTACTTTATTCCATAAGATAGTTTTGTTGGTCTGTGTATTGATTTGAGGCTTAGTCTTTGATGCATTTTCATGGTTTATTATGACAGAAAAGCAGTTGAAATTCCTATTTAATAAACTTTTAATATATAATATTTCTTAAATATTCCCTTACTATAAATCTGTCTGTACTTCAAATAATTACTTTTTCAAGTTAGCTTTTGTATATTTTTATGTATGTTTCACTGTCGATAATCAACGTTTTTCGCAGTACAAGTTACATTCCTTTTAAGTTTTATTTAGCTACTGTTCTCTTTATGTATTATATTTTTTTGAATATTAAGCTTATTTATCCACTTTAATAAACTTGCATGTTAATGAAATTTATATAATCTGTTAAGTTTTTATTTTTCGTATTAATTTTTTTATCCATGTAGAATTTTTTTATCCGACATCTTGAAATTGACATTTTAAAATAAATTTTTACTGCCAACATTTTAAATTTTGTTTACTCTCACAATAAAACAAAAGAAATTGAATTTGTTTTAACCAGTTTCATATGATTATTAGCAAATATACATTTTTTTTACCTTCAGAATAATTTCATTGACAGAATTTAAAAGTAAATTTCAAAAGAAAAAAAAAGGCAATGTAGTATTATCATATTACTGTTCTTTGTTACACGACACATAAAAATGTATGATGATATTTTGCTGAAACCACCTGAAATGGGCATATTTTGAGTCAGAATCCATGCTTGGTTTTTGCTATTTTAAACTTAATAACAAAATTAAAATGGACTGCTCGCGTGTTTTTCCTTGTAATGTCTGTTAAATGTTTTATTCTAGTGTTCTGTATATAACAAAATCCCCGAAAAAACATGCCATTTTATACATATTTGTGAAAGTGCAGAAATTGTCAATTTAATATACTTATTTTATAATTCTGATATTATTTTAATCTAATATTCTCTAAAAGTTTTGAATAGCATTGTATTTTATATAATTTTTGTGCGAAGCATTTATTTTTTTTGCATAAGATTTTTTTTTATTCTGTCAATTGATTTAGGACTTATTTTTCTTTTATTATGAACTGTTATAATTGGAAAGATCAGTTTTAATTCACTTTTTAATAAGTTTTCTTATATAATATTTCTAAAACTTTCCCTTTGTATGAATCTTTTATTCATTTTAAACTGTAACTAATTTGTTTAATGCTCGCAAAGTTATAAGTTTTATGTGGTCATTTTGATATTAATTATACAAATAAGTACTGTAAAATTAACTTAATTTTCTATTTAAATAACACCACATCTTCATTAATTTTTGTGACTAACATTTATATCATTACATAAAAGGTTTTTTTTTTTTTTTCCTGTGTATTGATTGATGGCTTATTTTTCTTTGATTATGGACTGTTATAATGGAAAAGAGCAGTTTTAAATCCCTTCTTAATAATATTTAATGTATAATATTTCTAAACTTTTCCCTTTTGTATAAGTTTTTTTCTTGATTTAAACTGTAACAAATTTGTTTAATGCTCGCAAACATATATCTTTTATGTAGTCAAATTGACATTAATTATATAAATATGTACTGGAAAATCAATTTTTCTATTCAGATATCTTTGAAGTTTTTTTAATTTTTGTGAGAAGCATTTAATTCATTACATAAAATAGTTTTGTTTTTTGCTGTGTATTGATTTATAGTTTCAGAGCAGTTTTAAACCCCTATTTAAAAAGTTTTAATATATAATATTTCTAAAATTTTGCCTTTGTATAAGTCTTTTCTCTATTTCAAACTGTAACTAATTTGCTTAAAGCTCACAAACATATATGTTTTATCTAGTCAAATTGATATTAATTATATAAATATGTACTGGAAAATCAACTTAATTTTCTATTCAGATAAAGTTTCTTTAATTTTTGTAAGAAGCAATTAATTCCTTACATAAAGTGATTTTCTTTTGCTGTGTATTGATTTGTGATTTCAGAGAAATTTTAAATCCGTATTAAAACAGTTTTTAATATATAGCATTTCTAAAATTTTGCCTTTGTATAAATCTTTTCTTGGTTTCAAACTGTAACTAATTTGTTTAAAGCTCGCCAAGGTTATATGTCATTTTGATATTAATTGTATCAATAATTACTTGTAAAATTAACTGAATTGTCTATTTAAATATCTCTGCAGCTTCTTTAAATATTTGTGACGAGCTTTCAATTCATTACATAAAGTGTTTTCTTTTGCTGTGTATTGATTTGTGATTTCAGAGAAATTTTAAATCCCTATTAAAAATGTTCAATTTGCTGCTTATTCTTTGCTATTTTATATGGCCGATTATGATGAAAAAAGCAGTTGAAATTCGTATTTAATAGTCTCTAATATATAATATTTCTAAAATTTTCCTTTTGTATAAAACTTTTTCTAATTTCAAACTGTAAATAAATGTTTAATTATATTTTGTAGTGTAATTTTTTGTTTTATTATTTGTAAATCTTTTATTATCAAACAATTTTTTGTAATATCGTAGTTTTTGTCATTATTCAAAATATATCCTCAATTAATTCCTGTTTCAAGTTAGTTTTATTATGTGTGTGTGACCGTCTAAATTGAATTTTTTTCATATTACGGGGTATGAATCATACGAATAAAATAATATCTTTCAATAGATAATTTTTCCATTATAAAAGTTGTTAAGCATTTTAAATTATTAATGTAATTAATAGTATTTATGATTTGTTTTGCTATTTTGATTAGAAAGTAACTAAAATTTCAATTAAACATTCTGTTTCTACTGGTTCGGAGAATAATTTTAACAAACTCCATGATATATAATGAAATTTTTATGCTTAATTTTATTGATATGATTGTATATATAAATATATGAATAACATCATTTCTGTTTTCACAGCACAATGATTTATTATAATTCTTTTTATGCAAAAATTCTAGAAATATGTTCTCTCATTTCTATAATTACTATTATCACTCAAATTATACCTATTAAATATTAGAAATATTATATTTTTACTTACTATAATATGTTAAATACTTTTTGAAATTAGTTTTATTCTGTTTATACATAATTTATTAACATTTTTCTGACACCTCATCATAACACATAACTTTTCTTTAGTACACTTCTCCATTACTAGAATGTATTCCCCATCATTTGAAATTTGATTCATATAAATAAAATATCTTTCAATAGATAATTTTCCATTTTAAATTTTTATTGATTTTAAATTGTCGTTTTAATTAATAGTATTTTTGATTTCTTTGTTTCTTATGTTAGTTTGATTAGAAAGTAATTGATATTTGAATTAAATCTTCTGTTATTACTGATTAAGAGAGTAATTTTAGTAAACTCAAGAATATATAATGAAATTTTTATACTTAATTTTATTTATATGGTTATATAAATAAATATATGAATAACGTCATTGCTGAAGTCAGTTGTTTCACATTTATGAAGTATAAATTTAGAATTATTATTTTAGTACTATTATGATCGTAATTTTTTTATTCCGTTAGTACATATCTGTACTCATCATTACAAGAATGTATTCCCCGTCGTTTGAAACTTGAGTTACAGAAATAAAATATCTTTCAATAGATAATTTTTCCATTTTAAATATCTTATAGATTTTAAATTATTGTTGTAATTAATAGTATTTATGTTTTCTTTGTTTCTTATGTTATTTTGATTAGACAGTAAATAAAATTTGAATTAAATCTTCTGTTTTTACTATTTTGGAGAGTATTATTTACTATAATATGTTAAATAATTTTTTAATTAGTTTTATTATGTTTGTACATAATTTATTAAAATTTTTATACACATCTTCATACAATACAGATAATTTTTCTTTGGTACACTTCGGTATTACTAGAATATATTCCCTTCATTTGAAATTTGTGTTATAGAAATTAAATAATATCTTTTTTTTTTTTTTTCATTTTAAATGTTTTATTGATATTAAATTATAGTTGTAATTAACAGTATTTATGATTTCTGAGTTTCTTATATTATTTTGATTACGAGTAATTAAAATTTGAATAAAACTTCTGTTTTTACTGGTTCGAAGAATAATTTTCACAAACTCAATAATATGTAATTGAAATTATTATGCTTACTTTTATTGATAAGATTATACATATAAGTAACAGCAACGATTTGCTGCTTATTCTTTGTGGTTTTATATGGCCGATTATGATGAAAAAGCAGTTGAAATTCCTATTTAATTATCTTTAATATATAATATTTCTAAAATTTTCCTTTTGTATAAAACTTTTTCTAATTTCAAACTATACATATATGTTTAATGCTTTCAAAGTATGTATGCTTTATCTAGTCAGGTTGATAATTATATAGCATAATTAATAAGTTGTGGAAAATCAAATTCAGTTTCTTTTCAGATAATTTTAAGTTTGTAAAAAAAACCATTTCAAATTTGTTGTTGATAATTAATGTAAAGCAGACATTTTTTTCTGATCTTAAACTATGGAATTTTCTACTTGGAAATTCTGTGGAGACCCTTTCTTGTTAAAGTCATTTGGAATTATTTTTTCTTTTTCTACTTTGCTTGTAATTATATTGAGAATTGCACGATTGGGAAACATTTTGTATGAACTTCCATGACTATGAATTTATTTGTAATATTTAATAAATAGTGTGTACAGTGTTTTTATTAATACAAAAATATTCAATTAAATTAATGTTAGTGAACAAATTTTGATTTTATAGTTGTTAGAATGTCGATATATTTAGTCGGATATTTTTATTGTCTACACTGGTTTAAAATGTGCACAATCGTATTAAATATATACATGTTTTAATTGTTAAAATTTTTATCTAGAAGGATTTACCTTTTGTACTTCTGTTAAAACTATATTGGCGCTTGATGATTCTGTATAATCATGTTTCACAACATGCCAAATTAAAGAGCTGTTATTATATATTTAAATAAATTTAAGTGCACAATTGTACTTGAATGTGGTACTCTAATTATATTGATTGGAAAAATATTATCTTCATCAATTTAAAGCTTAATATTTATATATCAATATACAATATCAGATTTAGAATTAATTGATTTTCATATTATAGCTGGTTTGATATTGACACATCATTATAAACATATAATATATTCAATAAATATTGAAATTTGTTAAGCTTAAGTAGTTCATTAGGGGTATTTTAGAATTAATTAACATTAAATACAGTTATGTAAAGGAATTATTCTATATGGGGGATATTTTTAACACAAAAGAAGTAAGCAGAAGAACTTGGATTCATTATTGATCATCATAGATGGGCATACGTTGTAACTGTTTTCTTGATTTGTAAATATAATTTCTTTGAATCTAAACAAACCCGTGATGTATAATATAATTCATTTTCATCTAAAATAATCTTACAGGGTTTAGTTTAGAATTCTGTGTTTCAGAATTAAGCAGCATTTGCAGCGTTTTACCACCATCTTTTGTTATATATAATGGATGCCCGTTATAGCTCAGTTATATAAAAATATGAAAAGTAGGTACAATGTATAGAACACTCATGCACGCTAGGGAAAAAGTAAAAAAATAAGGCAATACAGCATGCAAAAGCTCTCTAATAATTTAAATACATAAATTGTGATAAGTGGAAGCCATAAATAAAGTTATAATCAGAATTAAATAAAAGAAAAATTGTTTATGAAGTTGTATTTCTAGTTAATATTTCATTTAATTGAAAAATTCATTTAATTTTAATAACTTTAAATTTGTTTTAAATGTTTCAGGACCAGAGCTACCTGGCGACAGGCACGATGTGTTTACGAAAGGAGCTTGATTCTCAAAATTCGACAACGATGCCAAATCAATAGATTCTTTTATCAAGAATACCATTCGTTTGACTCTTGAGGAGGGTGTGAATCACAAAATACTATGCTAAGAAATTCGTTACGAATTGTGCTGGAAAAATATTGTAGCTATGTGACAGGCCATCCATAGTGAATCCTGGTTAATGCTGAATCTGCTACATACTTGCTGTTGTAGTGGGGAATGACCTCAGGTTAAAGTGTATGTCATTGGAAAACATTTTCACTGTTTTTAAACTAATAAAATTTATTTATTAATAAGTGCATAAAATTTTTATTATTTGTCTATTGAAATAAAAAAAATAAACCTTCATAATTGAATACGTTTGATATAAAGTTTTATTTATATAGCATCTCGTTGAAATTTGGTAAATGGCTAATTTTATTAATGTATGTATGGGTTTTCTTTTTAATAATAATAGGGAAGAAGAAGAGGGATGGTATTAAAATTAAAAACCTTTTTTTAACATAATTATTTACTTTTTAAAAAATTGTTTTTTAAATCAAAATTTCAGATTGAATGCCCTTTTTTTTTTAAAATAATTTAGTCTCTTCTGTTTGTCTTTTCGAACGATCAAATTATTTTACTTCATTGTTTTAAAAATTACACAACCAGTATAAATTTGAAAAGTTAAAATTATCCGTTATTATTTTTGGGTAAATTTTGAATTAAATTGTATTTATATTTAAATTTAGAGAAATTGTTTAGAAGTATATTAATATACTAACAGTACCTTTTTTTTAAATTCCTAATGAATCGGTTTTTAATCCCCGTAACTCTCAAGTATAATTTGTAATGTTTAGCAAAATTAGTTTTATTAAGTCTTGTGTCTTATACTTTTT
The DNA here is from genome assembly GCA_021605095.1 of Caerostris extrusa. Classification (NCBI taxonomy): domain Eukaryota; kingdom Metazoa; phylum Arthropoda; class Arachnida; order Araneae; family Araneidae; genus Caerostris; species Caerostris extrusa. The sequence continues at coordinate 12,878 of BPLR01020709.1, forward strand.
GTTCATGCTATGCTTAAACACTGTTATAAACAAAATATATGTAGTTGAACAATTTGTACAAACGCAAAGATGGAACAAAACTCTGTTATTACGTGAAGGCATTTATGTTTCTTTCATTTTCTTATACTTACTATTTTATTCATTATGTTTTAAGCTGTAAAACACTTTATTGAATGGGAGAAATTCCTAGGTTTATATTGAATATTTCCATTTAATGTGACTAATGTATTCGTGAAGTGTGGTTATTAGAATAATTTCTTTTGTCTCCTTCAATATGTTATATATATTAACTATCCCAGAATATTTCCTAAGAAGTAGATAAATTTTGCTGTAATATAATGGTGCTTTACTATCTTTGAAACCTTTTCCTAATTTTTAGAAATTTTAATATTGCATTTAACCATTATGCGTATGAATTTCATTCATATTTCTTGACCGTAGCAAAAATTCTTTGGTAAATACAGTCACACATGAATGCAATAAAACTAATTAATTTCATGTTTTATAAAATAGTTGTGGCCTGTTCTTCTTGAAATACGATATAAATAATGTAAATAGTTTTTAAAATTTCCTTCTTAAATATATCTTTATGCATTGATGTGTAATTTTTTTAATAATCCTCTCATAATTTGATTTTCTTAATACTCTGAGATTTTTTTAAATTTAACTGTTAATTATGTTTTATAATGCAAAATATAAGAATTTATGTAGGCTTTTCTGCCCCTAACCTTTCCCATTCAACGATTTAAATGAAATATGTAGTTTTGTATAATGTCTTTAATTACTTTTAATTTAAATAATATTAAATTCTCAATAGTAAACTAATTGAAAATGTCATCTTGAACCTCCTTAAAAGTGAGTCAAATCAAAAGAACCTTCTCATCCCACAGCAATTTGGATTTACCGAAAAACTTTCTACAACTCATCAGCTCTACAATCTCACAGAAATTGTTGCTGTAGGATTTACCTGGAAATATGATACTGCTGCAATTTTTCTTGATGTGGCCAAGGCTTTTAATAGAGTCTGGGTTAATGGATTGATTTACAAACTCATTTCTTACAATTTCTCTCCTTATTTGATTCAAGTAATTCTTAACTATCTTTCAGACAGACACTTTGTTGTCGCAGTAGGGAATACTGATTCCTCAATTCGTGATATTCATGCTGGTGTGCCCCAGGGCTCTATTCTAGCTCCTTTCCTCTATAATATCTTTATCAACGATATTCCACAAAAGAACAATATCAAAATTAGTCTGTATGCTGATGACACTGCAATCGTAACGCAAGGCCGAAAAACTTGCACTATCCAGGAAAATTTGCAAAATTATAACATTGATTTAGAAAAATGGCTCATTAACTGGAAGATAAAATTAAATGTAGACGAGACTGAAGCAGTTCTTTTCACTTGCAAAAAATCCTATAACCCTCCTAATATTAAAATTTATAAAAATTATATCACCTGGTCTAAAGAAACTAAGTACTTAGGAATTATTCTTAATAGTAAACTTAACTACAGATCGCCTATCTACAACCTTAGACATAAATTCAATACTCACTTTAGACTTCTCTATCCTTTAATCAACAGAAATTCAGCTTTACCTCCTAATCTCAAAATTCTAATATATCTCTCTTATCTTCGTCCAGTATTAGCTTATGCAAGCCCAGTTTGGGGTTCTGTTGCTCGTACAAATTTTGAAATTATTCAAAGTCTTGAGAACAAAAATCTCAGAATGTTAACGAATTCACCCAGGTACTTTCGTAATGACGATACTAGACGAGCTCTCTCGATTCCAAGTTTAAGACAATTTATTTACAAAATTTCTACTAAATTCTATAATGATCATCAACAACCAACAACCCCGTTTTAAATATCCTACAAAATTACTAATATGATATTTCTTCCCGCAACCATAGCAAAAGACCTCGCACAGTTCTAAATATTTTTAATTAATTCCTTACAACTGCCTAGATGAAAAAGTTTGCTTCTGTTATTTTTTTTTTTTTTTTTTTTACAGGCAACTGATTTGATCAACATCTACACTTTTGAAATTTTTGTTATCTTTCATTTTTTAATTTTATTAAAACAGCAATAAATCTTTTAATAATTTTTTTTTAAAAAAGGGGCATTTAATTATCTATTTTTTTTTATTAACTCAAAGGGCATGAGACCACCGCTATATTTCAACATTTTACAGTGAAGGAGCTAGTGAATTTTTTTCAGGAGATTTTGGAATGATAAGAGTCGTCTCAAAGTTCATGCCAAACATTTTGACTAATGAACAAAAAGCGTGTCGAACTGAAACATGCTGGACTTTGAAAGAATATTTCCAAACAGATCAAGACTTTTTATCCAAGGTCCTTACTGGTGACGAGTGTTGCTGTTAGGTTACGACACGGAAACGAAACAAAAGTCATGCCAGTGTGAAAGACATCCTTTGTCACCTCCCCCAAAAAAGTTCAAAGTAAAATCAAGCATCAAGACCATGCTAATTTTTTTTTTAAGTGAGAGGGGTAGTGCATTTAGAATTAGTGTCACCAGATCAGCAGGTATTTAGATATTCTATTTGAGGTTCTCAGAACACAGTATAATAGTTTGCGAAGGAAGAGGACAGATTTATAGCAAAAGGAGAACTGACTTTTCCTGACTTTGATGAGCCTTCTAATTCATCCGCTGTCTTATGAGTTCGCCACTTATTGGCTAAAAACAGTACGGCTCCTTTGTCCCACGCCTTCTGCTCACCTGAACTTGCTCCGTGCGACTTGAATGAAAAGGGATATGCAAGGAAATTTTTTTAACGATGTAAAAGAGGTGAAGAAAAAACACCGCAAGAGCTCGCAAACAAACGAGTTCTAACAATGTTTCCAACAATTGAATAATCGATTAGTCAACTGTATAAAATTAAATGGACAGAATATTGAATGTGTTAAGGTTGTTTTGTAAAATAAAACACAAGTATTTATGAAGAAATTTCAGTTATTTCTGGCACCCTCTTACTTTTTTGTATTCTATTGACATTTACGCACATTTCTTGTTAAATAAAGCCTTGTACACAGCTTCTCTTCATTATGCATTTCTAAATTAATTAACAATTTATTCAACAAGAAAATATATTTCTTCGGTAGATGTAAGAAGTGTGTCGATCGCTAAACGCTAAGCATATATCAGAGAAAAATTATCTTTAATTAGTATGAAATTATTCAATGAAACCTATAAAGCTCGGATGATAATAGACTACTCACAAAAGGTTAATACATTTACAATGCTGGATGCTTACCCACTTCCTAAAATCGAACTCAGAAAGATAATATCTCAATTTAAGGTTTTCGGCACCGTAGATTTGAAGATTGCATATCATTAGATTCCCATCAAAACCTCAGAAAGATCTTTTCACTGCATTTGAAGCTGAAGGAAAACATTCTTTTTTTAAAATAAAATATTCTGCAAAATTACGATTATGACATTTCTTCCCGCAAAAAATTGCAAAAGATCTCGCACTGCTCTAAATATTTTTAATTAATTCCTAATCCTGATGATTTTCTAATTTCAATTGCACTTCGCTCACGTCTTGCTCCTCTGCTTCATCCATTCCTCCTATTCTGATTTGGCTTGAGTGGCCGAGTGGCTATTTCTCTGTACCACAAGTTTCGGGTTCGAGTCGCGGCTATGCCATGGATGTTTGTAGTGGTTCGGAATCCCCTTTAAATTGTAGGTCCGGTCTATTTAGCCTAAAGTGTGCACAAGATGACCGTAGAGCGACAAACCAAACCAAAACCAAAACCTATTCTGAATGATTTATTAATCCTCCACTGTCTAGACCAGGGGTCGGTAACCTGCGGCTCGCGAGCCACATGCGGCTCTTTGGATGTGTAGCTGCGGTTCTTAGTTCCATACGCAAATATTATTTATTTTATAAAAAAAATAACATTTAAAAATCGTTTAAACATGTATGTACGTAACGCAACAAAAGTGGACAGCTTCAAAAGAAATGCCTCGAGTTGAGGCACTTATATTCGACGCACGGAATAGTCTTCCAGATTGCTACAGTGACGTGAAGAAGTTGGCATTTGGAGTGCTGACTATCTTCGGATCGACATATTCGTGCGAGCAAGCCTTCTCTAGCATGAATATAATTAAAAAGTAAAGTAAGAAGCCAACTAACAAATGAAAATTTAGAGTCGTGTATTTTAAAAAAATAACATTTAAAACAACAAGTTATGAGCCAAATTTATCCAAACTTTCTAAAACCATGCAAAGCCAACGCTCCCGTTGAATTTGTTTGCTCAGTTGTTTGTTATTGAAGTACAAGTTAGTGTTTTAAGTAAATGTTTAATTTTTTACTCAAATAACAATATATATATATATATATATATATATATATATATATTGAATTTGTTGTGCAAAACACTACTTATATATGAATAAATAGATATTTTTTTTTCTTTTGAATAAACAGATTAGTTGTTTTTTTTATCAAAAACTTTATTTATGCGAGCACTATTTATTGTTGGCAAGAAAACATTTTGTGGCTCTTTAAAAACTTTGAAATTTTGTAAATTGTAATTTTTGACTCTTCCGACTCAAAAGGTTGCCGACCCCCTGGTCTAGACGAAAACAAGTTCACTTTTCTTCCAAGTTATTTTCTTCCTAATTTGATCTTTGCTCATTCTGTTTTATTTTTCCATTTTTTATGCAACTGAATTGCAGTTCATACTCCAATGGAACCGTATTTTCTCAACCGAAACTGTTCTGTAAGCAATATAAAACACTTTTATATAATTATAAGCACTGATCATTTTCGAAACGAAGCCATCTCTCGAGTAAAATCATACAATCCATATTTTAAATGGCCAAATGCTGCTGAAAAAAAACCTGACCTCTTCCAAATTCTGATGAAATTCTAATGTAGGTTTATCAAAATATAAATTTAAAATCTAATTATTTTTAATTATTTCTAATTATTTTAATCTAATTATTGACATTAGAAATACATTGTTGTAAAAGTAATTTTTGGGGCACGTGGCCTGCATGCTCAACTCGCCTAAATCTTTGAGCCTCAAGATTTCTATTATTCTTAAAAAAAAAAAAAAAAAAAAAAAAAAATTATTAGCATAAGGGTCCGGGTATTTGGCGAGCTGTGCAGTTGTGACTGACTGTCAACTTATCGTCTTAACTCGGGGAAAAAAATACTTTTCTGAATTTGCTGATTGAACATGTTTTTAAAAAAATATTTTGATGAGTCTTTAACTTTCATTCAGAATCAAAATATCGGTGGTTTATTGGCAATGATAAACATGGATATGTTGATGTACGCCAATGTTGCAAGAACGCAATGTGTTTGACGAGATTAATATTGTAGTTCTCAGAGAGAATCCAGATAATATTTACTTGATTGTTGTGGATCTCACTGACTATCGACTTACTCCTGTAACATCTCGGCCATTACGAGACCTATAATGACTTCAAGAAAGGTGATACTTTCAGGTTCATCGGAAAACTTTAATTTTAATTTACAAGACCTATATATATATATATATATATATATATATATATATACAAATAATGAACTCTGGATTATTGTAATTTATTATTTACGCAAAAATGAAAAATAAACATTTAAATTTGACGCAGAAGTCTAAGGATGGAGATTTTCAGAATTTTCGAGTCTACAGCGAATCTTAAACTCATGATTTGCGGCAGAGCCTAATTATCACACGACAGGATACACGCACCACAAAAGGATTACTTTGAAAACAGGCGGAAATTCCAGCTTGTTCAGTCTCTTCAGAGAAAAAGACAACACTTCTTGTCGATTCGTCGCCAAACTACCCTTTTTCTCCAAAAACATCCTTTTAATAAAATCCATCAAGAGGGAGGGGGGGTGTAACTTCCCTCACTTCTCATTGGAGTGGATACTTTCTCAGCCGATGGACTATCACCAATAACGATGCAACAACTTATGGCGTAGTCCATATTTCATCTGTAATTGTTTCGATCTGTGAAGGCCGGTCGCTAATGTCATGAGTCTCATTATCCATAACACTGCTTATCTGCTGTCAAATTTGAATGATAGATTATTATTATGTCTTTTTAAAAGAATATGCATTCCTGTCTCCTATGAAAGAAATGCTACAACTCTTCTCGGGGAGGAGGGATGCCACACTCCTTACTATAGTCACGATAACCTGTGTGAGTTATCGTCATGTATAGCCAATGGTTAATCATTGTGAGTGTGATTAAAATATTTTGAAATTGAATGAAGGGGTTCCATATCTTTCTCAATTTTACAATGTCGGTGCCATTGATGGATGGCCGACTGTTAGAATTTTATATGAAAAAAAAAAAACATACATTTATTTTATAAAAGAGTCGGCAGTCGGATTTTTAAACTTACTCTTAAACTCCTTTAAAAATGCTCGACTCTAGCTCCCCACCTCTAATAACCACATTAAATTTCCTGAATATTAGAGATCACAATCGTTTTTTAAAAATAAAAACAATTCTTATTTTTAATGTTATTAAATAAACTATTCTAGAAATTATAACTTAGTGATCTCTTTAATATTGATGTTGTCATTATTTATTTAATACCGTCTGATATCACAAGTTATATCTATAAAACTGCAACAAGAACTTGTTTCATCCTAATAAATTAAATGGTAAAAGCATGTAGTATACTACATCCACATACAAATGAAAATAGACACATCTCCAGTATTTTTCAGATTTAATATTATTCGTTGTTACAACATTGCCTACAGAAAATTCTAAATTTTTTTCCAGTTCTACTTTTGGTATATTTATCATATAAAGAGTTAGAAACTTGCAGAAGTGTCATCTTCTTGGGATACAGAGGTAGAGATTCAGATGGTGCATGCTGATTGGCTAGTGACCAGCGCACACCCATTTCATGCGAAACCTTCTTTAATTCCATAAATACGTTGACAGACATTGCATGGCACTGGCACCCATATGCACACCATCCTAGAAAAAAAAAAAAAGAATGATAAAACACAAATAAGATTATTTTGTGAACAATTACTACTAACTGTGTCCAAAAGGTAAGAACAATTTTCAATTAAAAATTCCCGGAGTTTATGGAATTTCAATTTTTTTTTTCTTTTTAGGTTGTTGATACTGTCCTTGACATCTGTGTGAAATTTTACGTCAGAATATTCATTAGTGTTTGAGTTATGCTTGGCTTTGTAGGACGCTAAAACTGATTCCGGCGATTTTTGAAATGTCCGAATTAATTGAGCAAAGAACTTGCATTCCATTTTGTTTGCGGAAACGTATAGAATGTTGTAGAAGGCATTCGGTGAGCATTCCTACATCCGAAAGAAGTGGTATAAATAGTTCATGTAAGGCAGAAAACGCGTTGAAGACGAAGAGCCCACTGATCGACCATCAACCTCAATCGACGAAACTCACGTCCAAAAATTAAAGATTTGGTGCTTGCAAATCGTCGATTTGCTGACGATGACGACTTTGTACCTTGCTGACGACTGTACTTGCGACTTTTGCTGACGACTTTGTACCTTGCTGACGATGTTGGAATTTCAAAATTCCATTTTAACAGATGATCGGTCAATTCAATTTGGGCCTCAAATGCGTCAAATCTCGATTGGTACCGAAAAAACTGAATGTGCCGGCTCACACTGCCTTGATTCTTCGTGACTGTTTCGCCAAAAATGAAACCCATATTGTTCCACAACCACCGTATTCACACTGTGCGACTTCTGGCTATTACGTACACTCAAAAGACTACTCCGGGGACACCGTTTTGAGTCGATCGAAGAGATTTAACGTGAATCGGCGCGCGCTTTGAAGGCCAACCTTGCCGATGACTTTTTAGCATGTATTGGGGATTGGGGGAAAAAAGCTGGCATAAGGGCATTGTGTCCGGAGGGGATTACTTTGAAGGCGATGAAATAAATTTGGAAGAATGAATAAAGAGTTTTTTTTGAAATAAAAATAATTGGTCTTACTTTTTGGGCACAGTAGTATGTGTATTTATTTGAAATGATAACTAGTGATACAACTTAACAGGCACCATTGGAACTTATGCATAGAAAAGTAAGATCCATAAAAATACGGCATCTATTCTTCATTGGCGAAACAACTTCATGGTGGGCCAAGACTGTCTGCCGACTGGCAGATTTCGAAACAGATGTTTTCCTTTTACAGGGTAGGGTTGTCATTCCAACGCTCTACAGTCATATGTGACCGGGACCTACGGTTCAAAGTGTATTCCGAACCACTACAAACATCCATCCGGGACTCGAACCTCATGTGGCCTCTAGGAAAGTGAACTGATTTTGGCCAAATAAATGTATAAACTGACTCCCCAAAGTCTATACGAATCTATGGTAAGTGCATTTCATACATTGGATATCTGCAAAAGTGTGGCCATTTAATTTAAGGTATTCAACCACGTTCAAAGTCAAAAAGTATAAATAATGTTTTACGTAAATTTTTCGATGCCATTGTTATATTAGGTTGTAAAACATTGACAAACATGAAAAGTAAAATATATGCATTGGTAGTGCTGTGGATTGCGCAGTTGAATTGCAACAGGGTGTGATTGGGTTGAGATACTTGATGCACAAGTTTGAAAACTCACAGCTTTATTTACCCACGCACAAACATCACACACAGACAATTAGAGACATAACACTATTTAACATATTTAAAGACATAAATTTATAGATTCGTAGAAGGATTCCACTTCTAATCCGAAAGCCTGGTGCACAGGATTACGCGAGATGCACGGAATATACTTCCTCTCCTGGTGAGAGTCTGTATGTCAACTGTTACCCAGGGATGTGTATAAATAAATTTTCTCTCGGGATAAGAGATTACGAACGTTTCTCAACAGAAGCGCTTAATTGAGCTGCTCTAAACGTTTCTTAGCGGGAGCGCCGATATCGCTGTACTTCCTCTCGAGTGAAAGTCTCAAGGCCTACTGACCATTCTTCTCTTAAGGCTCGTTCCCACAGAGGCGTGATGCACTGAAGCGTTGACCAATCACTAGCCTCACAGCGTTCGTCTGAAACCGGTTGAAATCCACCGCTTCGAGTTGATCAACTTTCAACTCTCAAATGCTTGCCGCGTCATGTGGCTTGGATTGAGCCAATAGTAAATCTGTCATCTGTAGTAGAAGTAACTGGAACTAAAGCGATTTCTGAAGTTTCGGTGTGACGGGTCGAAAAATGTTCTTTCCTGCCGCGTGACGCGTCGCCGCCTCACGCCTTGGTGGGAACGAGCCTTTACACTGCGTAGGAGGAAGCACGGTGACACATTATTTTTGTTAAAATTTGGCAAGGATTGAGAGAAAATTTATTTTACGTTTTTTTTTTTTTTAAATTCATTTAATCTTTATTTATATTTTACTTAAGCACTCAACACTAAAATAGCATGTAAAACATATACATTTATTTGCATTAATGTAGACACATATCTATTACGCATGCATTGGTCTAAAGTGATATTTTTCTAAAGTGCAGCTGAGTTAAAACTAGTAGTGTCATTAAGAGCAAAAATACAACGAAAAACAGAGATGATTTTATCAAAAATGCCAATAAGTCATCTCTAAATTACAAAGAAAAAAGTATACTTTATTTAAAACCTTTTAGCTAAATGTATATATATATCATCTTTAGAAACATACAGTTAATATTTCGTAAGATTCTGAAAACTATTATAACAGTTATAGCTATTATTGTTTGGAGTGGAAAAAAAAATGCTTTTTTCCAGAAATTCAATTTAAAGTTTTGAGTGTATGAATTCAGTATCCTGATATCTCGGCATTAAATTGCTGTAAGTCGACTTCTAGTAACTCCATAAAGAATTTCAAAACAATTTTCTAAACGTCTGATCTTTAAAATAACAAAAAACAATAAGAAAAAATCGATTTTTTTTTTCAGGAAAATCTGAAAAAAAAACTTATTTAAACGTGATTAAAATAAAAATTAAATAGACCCACTGACAAATAATTTGCTAACATCTATGCTAGATCATAATATTATTCCTCTTATTTTGTAAACATCAAAATATAGGGTATTGTTCTGAGGTGGTAGGTTTTTCGTGTCCTCGATCACTTTGAATTCTGGACATTTTCACTGAAATCTGTAATTTTTCAAAAAAATTCTTTCACGATTTTTAAAAAATTTTTTTTTTTTATAAAATCGATTGGAATTCTATAGGTTTTTTTACTTTTTAGGATTGCTGTTATTCGTTTTGTTCTAATATTAAATTCTAAATTTAATATAGTTAACTAAACATCTTCTTTCAAAATTTGCTATTTTCAAGAGATTTACATATTTACATTTTTTTTTTAAATTATTCTTGCTTGCTTGATAGAAAAAAAACTTTTTATATTTTACTTTTTACAACATACTTATAATTTTATGGGTAAGCTGTACCTCGGACCGGACATCGGTTCATCAAGTCGAAAAGACAATCAGCTCTAAGTTTACCAAATTGTAAATCATTCAGAATATCCAGCCATTTTTCTTGCCTATCATATTAAGAGCATCATCTTCACCACAAGATAATCGATTTTTCATTAGTACGTTATCGACATTGAAGTAACTTTTATCTTTATCTTTATATATATATAGTTGCATTTAGATATTAAATAGTATTTAGATAGTTGTATTTTCTAATTATTTTCAGAACACCATTTCTTCAGCAAAATCCAGCCTTTATCAATGTAATTTAAATAAATTATTAATATGGCCTCATTGTCTCTCAAAGTTGATTCATCGGGTGCGATAGTAGGTCTACTACCCCATGGCGCACCCTGGTAAGCAGCTCAAAAGATCTACTACCATCGCCATGCAGCAACGTTTCTAGAGTGATTACCTTCGTGGGAAGGCTGAGTATCTTACATTATGGAATGCAGACGTACTGTTTCCATCTAAGAAAGTTGAGATTCAACATTCTTTTGCCAGTTTCGATGTTGAGACTTGCGGTGGGTCATGACTGTTTGGCGAGCCATCTGCATCACATTGGCATTTTTGATAGCCCAAATTGCCCGCTCTGTGGGAAAGACGATATCATGGACAGACACCACATAGCAGCATGACCGGCCTTGTGTGGGGACTTCCATTGAAAGGTATTGAAAAGCTAGAACTTTGCTGATTATTCGCGATGAGTTAAGAAAATTATCATTCACCTTTTTTTTACTGCACATGACAGTTTATTTCACAAAAAGTGTTTACCTTTCTTGACCTTGAGTTTGGACCTGAGCTTGTCGAAGTCCCATGTTGTTCCTGAGGAAGAGGTAGTTGGTGGACGGATCCCAGGCGCAGTCGCGGAAAATCGAAACTTTAAAAAATCACAGCTGGTGCAGCGTAAGCTATCGCAGGCGCTGCAAAAGAGAAAAAGCAGAGCTTTTCAAATAACATATTTGCCAAATTTCAATAGAGTAAAACTTTTATCTTTTACCACAGATTAAAAGAAATGTCCTTTCGTTTCGGTAACTATAAAATCAGAATAAGAGACATATAAATACCACTTTGAGATTTTTTCCCTTAGCCCAGGATTAACTACGGCCAACTCCGGCCCGCGGTACAACTCCGGCCCAACGGAAAGCCTCTATCCGGCCCGCGGATAGAATTTTAATTTCCCGGTCCGAGGCAAATTCAAAAGAAATATATAGCAGTTGTTTCTAAATATTATGATAAAGAAATTTTACAAATGATTATCGAAAGTTAAATTCCGAAATTTAATATCTCACGCCCAGAAAATCAGTGCAATGTTTGCTTCATCTTATATATGTGAACAAGTGTTTTCAACTATGAACATAGAATTATTTCAGAAGGAGATTGACAGATGAGGATTTAGCGTCATCCTTAGAATCAGTACATCTCACTTCGAACCTCAATATAAGGAACTTTTAAAAATGAAATTTCAATTTCATTCATCTCATTAAATAGCAATACGTAAC